>CBVK0100589968.1:0-35744 GCA_900067695.1 Picea abies | reverse complement strand
ACATGAAAAGATGAAGTACATTGAAAATCCTTGGTAACAATTCATGTGGAAGCTATTAACATAAGTAACATATGCAAGATAAGTCGAAATCAGAATCAAACTTGAAGAAACCTGGAAGAAGTAAAAACATAAAGAAGTCATCAATCAGAGATATATGAAGCCTTCAGAGAAAACCAACGTTCTAGACAAACCGAAGTACATTGATATCAAGCATTACATTCTCTATGATGAAGTCTAGAAAAGAGAATTGGTTCTCCAATATATCTCCATAGATGAGCAGATAGGAGATATTTTGGTAAATCATTTGTCCAAGATGAAAAATGTTGCATACTCAAGAAACAAGTTGGAGCTCGTGGAGAAGAATTCCTTATTGAAAAGGAAGAGATTACTCCTAGGTTGGGAGGGATCACTTATGTGTTATTTATTTATGGAAAATCATTTTTTTAGTTCAAAAAATGATCCTGGATGAGCAGTTCCTTTCCAGTTCGGAAAGTGGTTTGAGATTTCTGATGGATGGGCATTTTCCATCTCGAAAAATGGTCCAGATCGGATAGTCATTTTCGTAAAGAAGATGGTTCAATAGATTGTTGATGTACCATAGATAGTGATTCCCCTTGTGTCCAGTGTGGGGGAATGGCCTAGGATAGTCATTCTTCTTGGAAGTCACTCTGAGTAGTGGTCATGTAGAATGGTTTGCCTCGTTGGGCAGTCATTCTTTTGAAGTTCACAGTTGTGAGCAGTTTCGAAGAACGATATGTTTTGGAGGTTGGTGAAGGACAATCATTCTCATTAGGAAATGCTTCGGACAATCATTCCCTAGTGCAGACTCATTCTCTCTAGGTTGCACTATGTTTAGTGTCGGAGGAATGGCCCAGTTAGGTGAATGGTCCAGGTTCAACAATCAGGGACAAACATTCCCTAGGGAAGACTCATTATATCTAGGTTGCACTATGTTTAGTGCCTGAGGAATGGCCCAATTAGGTGACTGGTCCATGCTCATAAATCAGGGACAATTATTCTTCTATTCTTGAGAAGAATAGTCCAGATAGCCCATGGCTAATGTTTTACTTTCTGAGGGCAGATTCTCTTCCAGATCTCACAGATGTGAGTGGAATAATGGCCCAGATGACTCAGTTTATATCATGATATTTTTTTCTTTGTAGGTTGATGTAAGATGATACAATTTCTATGGAGACTGTATGTCTCTGGACAGTAGATGTATGCTACTGTGGTGGATGTGTTCCATTGGTTATGACTATATGCCATCGATTAAGTAGTCATGTGCTACTTGGTGTGGTAGTGTACCACTGGATTATAGTTGTGTACTACTATGGATAGATACAATTGTGTTCTATTGAATGACATTGCTATGATTTCCATGTATACTATAAGTAACGTTGGAAATGATTATAAATTAGATGGATAGTCAGTGTGCTTGTGGAAAGACATTCTCCAGGCGGAGAATGGTCCAGATAGAACAAATTGTTGGTGGACAGGTATTCTCTTTGTGGAGAATGGTCCAGGTTGACAGTTTGTTGACATGTCATGGACTAGTATTTTCCTAAGGCACAAATTGTGGCCTGATTAGGAAAATGGTTCTGGACCGATATTTTCTAAGGCATATAGGTTGAGACGAATCTCTATGGTACATATGACTCGATTATAAAATAGTCCTAGATTGGCATTCCTATAGGAATGGTCTCTATAGTCATGTCGTAGCTTTTAGCATTTGTTGGGATAATCATTCTTCTAGGACATATGTCTGGATTAGAAGAATGGTCCTTGTATCACTCTGTGGAGTGATTGACTTATTCAGCATTATGCCTGATTACTCAGATGGAGTATGGATTCAAGAGAAGATGCAGTTGATGCTATCAGATGATAGTGATGATGGTGCTCATGATATAATAATGAGATAGTTTGTATGGATATGATGATGCTACCGATTGAATGGTATGTTTGTGCTCAAGACCATTTCCTTCAATACCTCCCTAGCTAGGAGGGAGTGTTGATATTATGGTATTTGTGGGAGGTATTTACCTCCACATGTAAGCCTGGCAAGAATAGAATATTATGGGAAGCAAGAAGAAACCCTAAAGCATTGAACATAACCCTAGAATACAAGTCGTCTCAAGGAAATATTTAATATTAAGTGTTTAGCCTCTAAAATGAGAAGTCAGCCCAGACAGCTCAGGAAAAACAGTATAAATATAGGAATCTAGATCTCATTTGGTACATATAGCTCACAACTGTAGAAATGCACAAGTGCGCACTATAGTAACTGGGTAAGTGTGAAAGTCTGGAGAGTAGATGCAGCGGAAACTACTGCAATCTGTATTCTCAGTTTAGGCTTGGACTTTCTATTGGTTATGGTTTGGACTTTCTGCCTTGTATGCTTGCTCTAGAGAGAGGTACGCTACATTGATTGACTATTAGGCCTAGGGTTTGCTTCTAGAAACATTCTCTGTCAAGTTTAAGGTGCTTGAGGGTGGCTTCAGCCTATGGTTGGGTGACAATATTTCTATATCATCTATGGTTAAACGGGCACATCTATTATTTCTAACACATAGTTGGTAGCACTGCAAATAGATTAGAGATTGCATGTTATTTGTTTAATAAAATATCTGATAAAAATGTGGTTTTATGGAGTGCAATGATTATTGGATATGGAATGCATGGATATGCCATGCAGGGCTTGTGGAAAATGGATGGAAATGCTTTGATTGCATGATTCAGGATTATGGCGTTATACCCAAGTCAGAGCAGAGATTGAGTTACCTCTAGAGAAGGAGGAAGAACTACCTTCAGTGTCATAGGGAGAAGAGACAGAGGAGGAGTCACCTCCAGCTCCAGAGGGAGAATTTATTGAGCCACTCTCTTCCAAATAGAGAAGTTGTAGATGAACTAATTTTATAAAGAGAGTGGAGGATCCAGTTCCACGGAGAGTAGCCCCAGAGGAGGGAAGTTGTTGAAAGAGTAGAGAATCTACTCTGAGTCTCAGTGTTTAGTAGTTACAGAGTCCTAGAGGGACCAGTTGCAGAATCCCAGAGGGAGTAGTTGCACAAAGAGTGGAGGACCTACTCTCAAGCAAAGATCCAAATAGTGCTTTACAATAAGCACCCTGAGAAAGCTAGTGATTTGCAGAGAGTGTACAAGTGTGGAACAATTGGATATGTCTTAGTAGATGAAGAGAGGTTGTAGAGATATACACTTCTGACCAAGAAGTGAGTGAAGTTGACAGAAAGGGCACCAAAGGGTGTTGCTTCAGCTCGATATCAGTGAAGATTCGTGGAAACAAAATTCTATAGCAATGAGTACTATAGAGGCATATACTGGAAAAAAATGACTATACTAAACTAAGAGAAAAATCAAAATCACACTTGAAAGATAGGATTTTAATCCCAACAACATAATATAAATCATGATGGACATGCTCAGAGAAGCATTTTCAATAAAGACTCAGAAGTAACCAAGAGTAAGAATTAGGCAATAAAAGTTAACCATTCAAAATAAATCCCAATAAAAAAAATTCCAAGGTAAAGATCTGAAAAGAAAAACAAAAAAGATCACGAGAATTGATAATCGAGTGGGAAAATTTCGCAACAGAATCCTATGATCCAACTGTCACATACAATTTCTCTTTCAATTAGTGAAACAAAACAATCTTTTACAAGTGTTCGAGAACGTGTTAGAAACATTATGGGAAGGAGAATCACAGGTACCTTTGCAGTTGCGGGAGTTAGATATTAGTTCTCCACTCTCCATAGGGCGGCTGGAACACCTCGAACGCATTGTCGTCGGTAGGTTTTTATCACGACAGGTAAATATGACAAAATTGTCGGAAGAATTTTTTCATCTGCGATCGTTGAGAGCCTTGGTGTTAACAGAGTGTTCAAAAATGAAGTCACTGCCATATTTTTGCGGTTATTTATGAAGTCACTGGCATTTCTAGAGTCGTTGCGTGATCCTGACGAAGATATTACGAACCAACTCAAGTACTGAGAGATGCTGCATTGGGTGCACGTTTTTGTCTTACAATAGTGAGCGATGTAATTGGTGACTTGCCTCTTGGTTTCAAAAGAAAATTCTTTACATTCATCAATGATGACGAAGCACCAAGATGTCAATACTTCTCTACGGTACAACAAAAAGTATGCACTAGGCGTTGGCATTATCCTTTCCACTGTATCCATCACCAAAGTATATCAACATGTCATTCAGATTGGTTATAAATATGTAAAACCATTGTATGGTGACACAGAGCATTTCTTATGATTGTACCCTTAAGCATGCTATAACCGATGCATGTTATATAATCTGTATAACCAATGTATGGTGACATGAATCTCTTTATATCCGCTCCCTCCAATGATTCATGTGAAGTTGGCAGTCAACGTTGTTATATTCCAACAAACATACCTTTGATTTGTCTTAAGTTTTGTTAGAGGGCAGCAAACATATATTCTTCTTAAGTTGGAAGTGTTGAGATTGCATGCCAACTGTTTGATGAAATTTCTAAAAGAGATGTTATATCTTGGAATACTATGATTGCTCGGTACACCCAAAGTGGAGATGTGAATGATGCTACGTCACTCTTTCATAATATTATATTAGCATACGTGACGCTTATATCGTTGACTATTATAAGTGTGTTCCTGGAATGTGCGTAGTGTTGATATTATGGTAGCTGCGGGAGGTATTTACCTCCACGTGTAACCTTGACGAGAATAGAATATTCCAGGAAGTAAGAAGAAACCCTAAAGCATTGAGCATAACCCTAGAAGACAAGTCATCTCAAGAAAATATTCAATATTAAGTGTTTAGCCTCTAGAATGAGAAGTCGACCCAAACATCTCAGGAAAAACAATATAAATACATGAAGTCAGATCTCAATTGGTACATACAGCTCGCAACTGCAGAAATGTACAAGTGCGCACTACAGTAACTGGGTAAGTGTGCAAGTCTGGAGAGTAATTGCAGTTGCAGTTACTACAATATGTATTCTCAATTTAGGCTTGGACTTTCTATTGGTTATGATTTGGACTTTCTTCCTTGTATGCTTTCTTTGGATAGAGGTACACTACATTGATTGGCTATTAGGCCTAGGGTTTGCTTCCAGAATCATTCTCTGTCAAGGTTAACGTGCTCGGGGGTGGCTTCGGCCTATGGTTGGGTGATAATATTACTATATTGCCTATGGTTAAATGAGCACATCTATTATTTATAACAGGTTATGGGCCCACACTATCTTCGGATAGTCTAATCGCTGGAAGATAGATTGGGAGGATTTTCTCAGTCAAAGTTTTTGTTGCAGCAACGAAACCCTAACCCTCTTATTGAGGCACCTTAAGTGAAGAGATTGACCTAGTTTTTGGATATCCTAGTCTTCCCTAAGCTAGCGCACCTCCTGGTACTCTTAGCAAGCTAAAATGTCAAGTCATATTTTTTGGTCAAAGTCAAAGGTTAACCAAATCAAAAAAGTTATGACTTACTCTATGAAGTTAGAAGGGGCTTCTAACTTTAGAGAGTGGAAGACAAAGATTGACCTCATCCTTTCCAAGAATAAAGTGTTGGATATCATGAAAGAAAAGATCGTGGAACCACAGTTCGAAGAAGGAAAAGAGAAGGAACCACAGAACGTTGCAGTTATGGAGAAGTTCAAAGATAATGCCAACAATGTCATGAGTGTCATAGTGGACTCTATGAAATACCACTTGATACCCTATGTTGGCACAAGGGCAGACCCAGGGTTCAACATTCAAGAGAGCACCAACAAAGCCCTAACTACCGGCCCTTTCGAAAACACCTGCAAAGCAGATGAAGTCTCACCCGAGGTAGAGGCAGGGGTGGTTGCAAGACTCAGGTGTCTGCAACCTTAGCTAGGACACAGATCTGTGATTATCTTTCTTACAATGCACTTAGCATCAGTTATTCCTTAACATACAGTAATTAATATACTTCACAGAAGTCACAGAGCATCGCAGTGAATAATTATACTAAGAATGACTCAATACTTATTCACAACAATATAGGTTAGATTTAACAGATCAATCACTAAGGATCTCATATATCAGATCTAATGTTCATTCATTCATCAACAACACAGAGCATGACTAGATCTACTTAACCACATCAAGCACTTAGCCAAGAAAGAGATACATACATAAGAGCGAAGCACAAAAAACTATACACACAGTTATCGTGGTTCACCCAAACCCTGGGGCTACGTCCACAAAGTCTTGTTTATCTTATCTTGGTCAAGCAGTTACAACATAGAGCTTTAACGACTCTTACTTTGCACAGGACAGAAGATATCTGCAGCTTGCTAGATCCTTTTTCCTTTCTCTTCACCATCAGACTATAACAACTTGCACTTAGCTCTCTGATCTCATGCACAAAGCACTCTAAGATACATTCGATCACACAGATCCCATTACTAGCACTAAGCTTTCATTCATACATCACATAGATGTACTACTTTTCTATCTCCCTCTTATCTTACTATCTATATTTCCTATTTATAGATTACAAAATGGGCCTAAACGTGGGTAAACCCACGGGCCGACATCCCTTTCCCATTACATCAACCCAAAACCCTAAAATGGACCCCAAAATAGGTCTTGCTTCCTTATTTTCTACTTCACATTGCGCTCCTTCCTTGGCAAGCTATCGCAGTCCCAAAAGTGGTCGAGTAAGACCAAGTACACTTCAAAACTTAGTCAAGGGCCAACAGGCCACTAACACTCACCTGTGACTCGTCCCGAATCACTTAGGTCTGACCAATTTTGCTTCGAATGCCTCAATCTTGGCTCAAGCGGCTTCGACCTACTACAATGCGACAACCTATTGTTTAGTAAATTCCTAGAGTACTGTGTCATTGAGCAGTCCTTTCAGGCATTGTTCTGCAGTGATGACACCCTGTTCGAGTTGAGCTCTCTAGCTTTCAAGTTCGACAAACAGTTGGCATGCCTTCTCTTGGAGTGGTTGTAGTCATTGAGAGACATCCATTACTTTACTTTGCATCATGTGTACTTGTTTTTGGGTTGTACGTTGCTCTGCAAACCTCTTCATTCTTTCGACCGGGGTCATAGACTTTAGCTGCACTTGTAGAATGTCTACATGCTTCTTTTCTTCGTGGAGTTGTGCGTCCAATGTTTGCAATTCTGGATTCTCTACAAGGGTTTCATAGGTCTGGGTGCTTCTGGTGCTTAGTTACCTACATTTTGAAGCCAAAGTTTTTAATCGATCGACTGCGCTTCGAGCAATGGCTTCTCTTAGATCTCTTAGATCTGTGATGCGCTGTTGAAGTTGTTGGATTACTTCTTCCAGTTGGGTCACTTGGTGTGGAAGACGATCTTCCATCTTCACTTCTATCATTGTCATAGAGCGTAGTGCCTTGTGAATTCTTTCTTGTGTTTCAAGTTGCTCTGCTATAACTGGGATTTTTCCTCCTCCCATTTCGCTTGTAAGTCAAGATGCTCCTATTCTTCCATTCTCCATCGCTCTTTATGTGTGCTCTATGCTTACGCCAAATCCTGGGTGGCTTTCTCTATGTCTTCTTGAGCTTGTCGAAGGTGAGCTTCGACTTTCTCGGCGATCTGGCATAACTGTGTGGGCTCATCGCCTGTTTCTAATATTTCCATTGTTAACGGTGTCTTAGAAGCTGCTTGGCTAGACTGAAGTGCTTGGTGTGCTTCTTTGAATTCTCCCGTGAGCCGACGGAATAGTTCCTCCTGCTTTGCTTCTTGCTTTTCTGCGAGCTCTAATGAGACATCATTCAGCGCGACAATTAAGAAGTCAAAATCATCCAGGGTAAGCATAGTCTTAAGCATGGTCCGGGTGGCCTTAGTTTTCTTTTTGGATGAGGGCCTCGGTGGGGTAATCTTCCTTTTCTTGGAGGGATATGCCTCGTCCCTAGGTGGGGTAACCTCGCCTTTTCTCTGTTCAACTTCTGTGCCCCCTAGTTCTTCATCGTCACCTCCCTTCGCAGGTGAGAGCGAAGCAGTCTTCATGGATGTGCTATGGATATCTTGAACTTCCATATCCTTCTTAGTCTTGTGTGGTCTTGGTGTATCTGGCATAGCTTCAAGGCTATCTACGTCGGACATCTCTGCGGGGTCTGCTGCAACAAGGAGGCCTGTCGACCATTCCTTGGTAATCCCCTCCATGTCATCTTCTGTCATCTTGTAATATCACTGGAGTTGTTGTTTGTGCTTGTCTGCGCGCGCTGTGATGTAGGTGAAGTGACGATCTGCGCTAAATTTCATCAAAGGTCAAAACCTATGAAGAGTGTTGGGTGTAATGCACGACGTACACTGAATGGCATTCCTCAACTAAATGTAGTACGCATGGAAGATGACTTTGGACTGCCACTGTTTGTTCATGTTGCTGGAGTACCACAGCATACAGAACTTCACGGCCAGGGGTTCGAAGGGTTCGATCTCCGAAAATGTGGGTCCCTCGAGCAGTCCCCACACAATGAAGGTGGTGAGTATGAGCAACCAAATAAAGTGGAACTCATACCCTTGGTCTTGCACTTGTCTATAGTCAAGATCTAGTTGATTTATGAGGTATTTCACCCAGTTCATTTGTAGACCCTCCACACACTTCCCTATGAGGTCAACTACAAATTTGGTCACCTATGTAGGTCTGTTTTTTCGGACTAACTTGCCTGCAATCAGCTAGCAACCAAAGTTTATTGTTGCATTCTCAATGGAGGCTACCTTGTAACCTTGCGTTCCTTTCTCCAGATCACCATATGTGTCTTTTATTTGTTGAGCGAGAGCATGATTTGCGGTCTTTCCAGGGTAAAAGTCTTGTGGGTCAAGGCCCTACATGATTAGCCTAGTGATTCGATTGATCAGAATCGGATCCACGGTGATGCACCGATCAAACCATAGGTATCCTCCATGGTAGCAGGACAACAACAATCGAACACATGCATTTACTTCCTGATGCCTCCCAAAATGTGGAATCTTCATTAGGTTGAAGAGGGTTGACTACGCAAGGTTATGGGTCCATTTTTGCGGTACAGTCTTGGGGTTCTTTCCTTTTGTAATAGTCAAATACTTGTGCGGGGCTAGCATACTGTATACCTTGTGATCTCCAAGGTTAAAATCACTGAATTTCAGTGAGGTGAGCTTCTCCTGGTCAGCATGAACTGCATGCACCCCTTTTGGGAGGTACGCAGTGACTACAACATAGTCGAAGTCTCTAGGTATAGAGTCTCGATTCACTGGTCTGCTTAGTGGTGGGATATATTTAGGCAAGATGCTTGGGATCATATTCACAGTGGCGAAGTCATTTCCAAGCTTAGATCATCTTTCTAAAGGCAGTCGGGATGGTCCTACTCGAGCAATGGAAGGCGAAGCTAGAAGTATGCCCAAGGACGATGCCTATACACATGTAGACATTCCACATTCTAACATGACTCTCTCAACCATTAAATCAATTATAACTTCTTCAACAATTTTCTCAGTAGTGTTGAGCTCGTTCGACATACAAACTTGGGTCAATTGGCTCGAGTGCAAAAGGAATTCATAGACGATAGTGAATAGTAAAGAAATGATCTTAGGGCAAGTAAATCTCAGGGTTCGCGCTCAGATTCTCAGTTAGCAAAAAGTATTCTCGGTGTGTGGTGCATCAGGTTAAATAGGCAATCTCAGCAATAGTCTTCTTGCAACGGACATGGGGCCTTCATTAACTTCATTCTATCTATTCTGGTACTATCCAATGGTCTAGTGGTGACCCATAACTATTTTTCAATCCATTCAGAGCGGTGGTCGAACAGGTATATCGGTTCCAATGGCTATATTGCTTCATCGTGGCGAAGTACTCTATGTCGTTGTTCTGATATCTCGACAAAGCTCCCATTCTGCAATTCTTCTTGCTATGAAGTGTCCTCTAGAACCTCTTGTAACCTTACAGTATTAGCCCTTTTCTTTCTTAACTTCCTAGCCTTCTTCCCAGTGAGTTTCGTCTCAACAAGGCTTTTACCATTCTGATGGTTATCTTCTGTGGTCTTAGTTACTTCGCGTTGTGGAAAATATTTCTTAGGGTTCCCCGATAATACTTCTTCTGTATCAAAAATAGGTAACTCGATCTTCTGCAGATCCTCAAGTGTTCTCTTAGCTTCAACATTAGAGGTACTAATATTAAATATCTGCGATCTGCTCTTCTGTTCTTCAATCAAGTGCATGATCCTTCTGGTCATAAAGTATTTTAACTCTTGCTTCTTTTGTTCCAACTCTTTCTCTTCTTCTCTTCATTTGGCCTGTTCTCTATCAATCCAGGGTTTTCCTATGAGCATGGTAAATGGGGTCCTGTCTTCAACAAATTTAATGATCTCAAAGTCTTCCTCTGTCGAAGTTCCATTGACAGTCATAGGTATATGGGCAAGCCTTCCACATAGGTTTACTAGCTTTCCTCTGAAGAAACTTTTTCCTCCTAGGGAAGGGATCATGGAAGGCTTTCCTATAGCTTCCCAAGTTCTTTCTGGCATAATTTTCACTTGTGCTTCTTCATCAAGAGTACAGTCAATGTCAAAGTCCCCTATTCTTGCTTCGATTTTCTCCTTTTCTTTGAAGATCTCTGATAGCCTAACATGTCGGTGGTCATTCAACACATCTCTCATCTGTAGAAATATCTTTTCTGATTCCTTGTGGGTTTCTGCTATAATCTTGGTCTCTTGATCTCCCTCAGGGTTTGCTTGTTCCATATTCAGCTTCTCAAGCCTAGCAATCATTCTAGGGAAATCCAATACTTCATGGTCTATATCCTTACAATAGAGGCAACTAGGTATTCTCCCAGGGCATTCTTTAGCAAGATGTCTCGATCATCTACAACTATAACAGAGGGTTAATCCTCTCATCCGTTTAGATGTTACCCAACTCCTTCTATACTATGCACCAGAATCATGGTGGCTAACCTGCAAAAAAAAAAATTCTAGGAGCCTGCATCCACTTGTTAGTCCAGACATTCTTTCGATGCATAGGTATAACATATCTATCACTATACTTATCAGATCTATTTATATCAAACTTTCTTTCATCTATTAATGCCCTAGTTTTGAAGCTAGGATAGAATCTATCAAACATACCTAGATCCATGCTTTAGAAACAAAATATTTCACTTATCTTACTTCTCCGGAGCACAAAGCTTCTAGATCTAAAACTTTTAACTATTCTTACCTTTATCAAGGAATAGATCTTACAGATCTTACCTTTTTCTTCGCAGATCTGGCTTCTTTTCTTCATATCTGACCTCTCTTTCTTCAGATATGATCTCTCTTCTTGGCACAAAGCTTCACAGGTCAAACAGAACACTACGCACTAGGGCAATAGATCTACGCATAGAGCTTATTTCCCACAAAGCTTCTTCTTCTTCAGTTCCCAGCAATCACAGTTCCAGGTCTCGACATCGGAACCATTTGTTGGCATAGAGGAAGACCCAGGGTTCAACGCTCAAGAGTGCACCAACAAAGCCCTAACTACCAGCCCTTTAGGAAACACCTGCGAAGAAGATGAAGTCTCACCCGAGGTACAGGCAGGGGTGGTTGCAAGAATCAGGTGTCTGCAACCTTAGCTGGGACACAGATATGTGATTATCTTTCTTACAACGCACTTAGCATCAGTTATTCCTTAACATACATTCATTAATATACTTTGCAGAAGTCATAGAGCATCACAGTGAATACTTATACTAAGAATGATTCAGTACTCATTCACAACAATATAGGTTAGATTTAACAAATCAAGCACTAAGAATCTCATATATCAGATCTAATGTTCATTCATTCATCAACAACATAGAGCATGACTAGATCTACTTATCCACATTAAGCACTTAGCCAAGAAAGAGATACATACATAAGAGCGAAGCAAAAAACACTATACACATAGTTACCATGGTTCACCCCCACCCTGGGGCTACATACACAAAGTCTTCGTTATCTTATCTTGGTCAAGCAGTTACAATACAAATCTTTAACGACCCTTACTTTGCATAAGACAGAAGATCTGTGCACCTCGCTAGATGCTTCTTCCTTGCTCTTCAGTATCAGACCATAACAACCTGCAGTTAGCTCTCTGATCTCATGCACATAGCACTCTAAGATACATTCGATCACACAAATCCCATTACTAGCACTAAGATTTCATTCATACATCACACAGATGTACTACTTTTCTATCTCCCTCTTATCTTACTATCTATATTGCCTATTTATAGATTACAAAATGGGCCTAAACGTGGGTAAACCCACGAGATGACATCCCTTTCCCATTACATCAACCCAAAACCCTAAAATGGACCCCAAAATAGGTCTTGCTTCCTTATTTTTTGCTTCGCGTTGCGCTCCTTCCTTGGCAAGCTGTCGCAGTTCCAAAAGTGGTCGATTAATACCAAGTACTCTTCAAAACTTGGTCAAGGGCCAACACCCTACATCTACCATCTTGACTCATCTAAGAAGATGTATGATTCCCTAACAAACCTCTTCTTAGTCAGAAATATTGGACAAGTAATGAGTCTGAAGAATGAGCTCCATGACATTAAAATGAATGATGATGACAACATAACATCATACCTTGTGAGATTCTCTCAGTTAAGAGATCAACTACACACTATTGAAGAAATCATTTCAAAAAAGGAACTGGTAAATATAGTACTCAATGGCCTTCCCAAGACATGGGATGCATTTGTTGCAAGCATGAACACAACAAAGGAGTATCCCACATTTGAAGAACTTTGGAATTGTTGTGCACAAGAAGAATCAAGAATTAGCACAAAAGTGAAATCCCAAAAGAAATACGATGATCAATCTTTCACAACAAAGTTCAATAATTTCAGGAATAAGAAGAACTTTGGCTCAAGAAAGAAACAAAATCAAGAAAAGGATATGTCAAAGATACAATGATTCAACTATCAAAATATGGTCACTACAGGAACCATTGTCTTGAGTTAAAGAAAATGAAGGAAACAGACGAAGCAACAGTTGTTGAAGAAAGAGAACCCTCAAACAAGGTCAAGCAGAATAAAACAAACTTCTTCTTCTAAGAAAAGGTAACAATATTCTTCATAATTCTTGTACATACCATGTTTACATCATTTCTATATATATCTTGCATATATATTTCTTAGAAGATAAGATGTTAAAAGAGAAACAATACCTATGGAAGAATAACAAGATAAGGATTGCTATCACGATGACTACAAGTCAAGCAATACATATGAAAAGATGAAGTACATTGACAATCCTTGGTAACAATTCATGTGGAAGCTGTTGACATAAGTAACAGTTGCACGATAAGCCAAAATCAGAATCAAACTTGAATAAACCTGGAAGAAGTTAAAAAAAAAAGAAGTCAGCAATCAAGAGGAAATTGTAAAAAGACTTTTGACACCTTGTAGAAGGCAATAAGGATGCAGACAGAAATGTAGACTCTCTTAGATGGAGGGAGTCAATTATATAATTCCAAAATAAAAGCAAGAGAGAAATAAAATCCAGAACATGGAGGGAGAAATTATATAATTATAAGAGAAACGTGAGGAACATGAGGGATAAATTATATAATTATAAGAGAAACATGAGGAAGAACATGAAGATTCCAAGAGAGAAATAAAATCCAGAACATCCAGTCATTATATCGAGAATCACAAGAATACTAGCTTGGTTTGAACACACTAGAAGCAATCAAGCAGAAGAAATGGAAGTTTTGATCAAGAACAGTGTATGAAAGACTTATGAATGGAAGCATTGTGAGATTCATAACTAGAGGTTCTCCCAGATTGAGGGGGAAGACTATGATGATAGGATGTTCCAGTAACCAGACATACCTCTACCTGGGCCATTATATCTTATGCAATATCCATGGGTTGGATTTTACAACAGATGAATGTAAGGATTGTTCTCCTCAATAGACTAATTGAACAATAAGAATATGTAGAGAAAACTCAAGGTTTTGAGGTATACCAGAAAGAGACCCTTGTATGCAAATGGAAGAAGATCTTGTATGGATTCAAAAAACTTGGTGCAGAGCCTCTCATGCATAGCAGAAGCGTGGTGAAAAAATTCTAAAACAGAGATAATGTATCAGAATAGTTACTCAAAAATCCAAGATGATGGATTTTTAATCCATGACAAACTCTCATGATGAAAAAAGAAGTGCTACTTGGATATGTTTTAGTTTTATCCTTTCCACAATGTCACAAGGTAGCAGGAAACACAAGTGTTGAATTCAACCATGATATATATTGTAATGATTAGAGCTATATGAAGCCTTTAGAGAAAACTAGTGTTCCAGATAGACCAAAGTACATTGATATCAAGCATTACATTCTCCATGATGAAGTCTAGAAAAGAGAAGCGGTTCTCCAATATATCTCCATATATGAGTAGATAGAAGATATTTTGGTAAAGCCTCTATCCAATATGAAATAGTTTGTGTATTCAAGAAACAAGTTGGAGCTTGTGGATGCAACTTCCTTATTGAAAAAGGAAGATATTACTCCCAGGTTGGGAGGGAGCACTGATGTGTTATTGATTTATGGACAATCATTTTTTCAATTTGAAAAATGGTCCAGTATGAGAAGTTCCTTTCCAGTTTGGAAAGTGGTTTGAGATTTCTGACAAACATGCATTTTCCAGTTCAGAAAATGGTCCATATCGGATAGTAATTTTCGTAATGAAAATGGTTCAATAGATTATTGATGTACCATAGACAGCAATTCCCCTTGTGGCCAGTGTGGGGAAATGGTCTAGGATAGTCATTCTTCTTGGCAGTCACTTTGAGTAGTGGTCAATTAGAATGGTCTTCCTCGTCGGGTAGTCATTCTTTCAAAGTTCACAGTTGTGAGTAGTTTCGAAGAATGGTCTGTTTTGGAGGTTGGTGCAGGACAATCATTTCCATTAGGAAAGGGTACAGACAAACATTCCCTAGGGAAGACTCATTCTCTACAGGTTTCACTATGTTTAGTGCCGAAGGAATGACCCAGTTAGGTGAATGGTCCAGGTTCAGTAATCAAGGACATGCATTCCCTAGGGAAGACTCATTCTATTCAGGTTGCACTATGTTTAGTGTTGGAGGGATGACATAGCTAGGTGAATGGTCCAGGCTCAGAAATCAGGGACAATCATTATTCTATTCTTGAGAAGAATAGTCCAGATATCCCATGGCTGATGTTTTACTTTCTAAGGGAAGATGTTCTTCTAGATCTCACAGATGTGAGTGGAAGAATGTCTCGGATGACTCAGTTTATATCATGATTGTTATGAACATAAATATACATATAAATAGATATTCATAACATAATAATTAATCAATAAATAATAACTATTAATAATGAAAGGATGTGTCTCAAATGACATGACTATTGGTTAAGGGAACCCCTACGTGGGTATATAAACGATCCCTCATTCTCAATTGTATATCATCTTATCTATTCATATTTTATACATTATTCTTATATGGATTATTATGTTATATTCCAAGTATTTTGGATAATTCTTGTGTGAGCGAACTTTGTTCATCTCATTCAATGTCACGACTATGTATAGAGAATAAACTGACATTATTATCGAGCTATCCTGGTTTAAAAGTCTAGATACCTTCATTTTAAACATAGAAAAAAAGTTTGTGGCTTTTCCTTATAAAAAGAAGATGATGACTTTTCAAGACATTACTATGAGGTCAAAATCGATAGCACCTTCATCAAAATACTTTAAAGATATCTCGAAGGTGATCCTTCCAGATAATCAGAACTCGATATCAAATATGCAAAAATAATATGATGAAGTTATTGCTGATAAAAACAAAGAAATATCTCACTTAAAAAATCATAGTGAAAAACTAACTTACTCAGATTAAGAAGTCAAGGGATACAAAACAACGTGTCCAGGAGTTGGAGCAAGAGAATCAAGATCTCGGGAAGGAATTATTAGGAAAGGATGAAGAAGCTTATCGTTTGGAAAACCTTAATCAAAAATTTATTGAACAAATTAAAAATATGAAAGATGAAAATCCAGAGAATTGAAATATGATAAATAAAGTCGGAAAATTAGAAGATGAAGAAAATTCACGCCTAAGGGTTCATAATCAAAATTTACTAACACAAATTAAAAAGTTGAAGCATGAAAAGAATACTTTACAAGAAGAGCTAGATCGCAAAACATCATTAGTCGATAAGGAAACGATGACAGACCTAATCAAACTTACAACTCAAAAGGAGGCAAATCCAATTGATGTAAAGAATTTTTCATATGTCGAGGTACAAACAAACCAGAGAGATGAAGAAAACTAATTCCAAAAGTTAATCAAGAAAAAACTACAAGTATACGAAGTAAAGATCAAGTTGCGAGGATGCCTTATCAACATCCTAATCACAAAAGTCGATACTTCAACCAATCAATGTATCAATAGAAACAAATAACCTCTCTGTCGAAGAAAATTACTTCCACTACAAGTGAGGGTCAAAATAGAAGCTATTAGGGGAGTAGAAATGTATCAAGTTCTTTCCAAGAACCCTATAAAAACCCAAATCCACAAAAGATCGAATTAGGATGGGAAGACTCCTTTACAATTCGACAGTTCTGCTCAGCGCTTAGAAGATCCTATCGTCTTAGGTCCTCAACGATTACTAACTCAATAATGAAGAAGAATGAGACAATAATTACAAGCTATCACAAGAGATAAGTCTTCCATAAAGTATTCTTTGAGGACAAAGTATTTTTAAGGGGAAGGCAATGTTATTAACATAAATATACATATAAATAAATATTCATAACATAATAATTAATTAATAAATAATAACTATTAATAATGAAAGGACATGTCTCAAATGACATGACTATTGGTTAAGGGCACCCTTGTGTGGGTATATAAATGAGTCATCATTCTCAATTGTATATCATCTTATCTATTCATAATTTATACATTATTCCTACTTGCATTATTATGTTATATTCCAAGTATTTTGGATAATTCTTGTGTGAGCGAACTTTGTTCATCTCAATGATATTGTTTTATGTGCAGGTGGATATTAGATGATATGATTTATATGGAGACTGCATTTCTTTGGACAGTAGATGTATGCTACTGTGGTGGATGTGTTCCAATGGTTGTGACTACGTGTCACTGATTAAGTAGTTGTGTGCTACTTGGTGTGGTAGTGTACCATTGGATTGTAGTTGTGTACTACTATGGATAGACACAATTGTGTTCTATTGGATGACATTGTTCTGATTTCCATGTAGACTATCAATAGTGTTGGAAATGATTATCAGTTAGATGGATAGTCAATGTGCTTGTGGAAAGACATTCTCTAGGTGGAGAACAGTCCAGATAGAACAGATTGTCGGTGGACAGGTATTCTCTCTGTGGAGAATGGTCCAAGTTGATAGTTTGTTGGCATGTCATGGACTAGTATTTTCCTAAGGCACAGCTTGTGGCCCGATTAGGAAAATGGTTCAAGACAAATATTTTCTAAGGCATATAGGTTGAGATGAATCTCACATATGACTCGATTAGAAAATATTCCTAGATTTACATTTCTATAGGAATGGTCTCTGTAGTCCATGGAGTAGCTTTTAGCATATGTTGGGACAATCATTCTTTTAGGACGCATGTATAAATTAGAGGAATGGTCTGTGTATCACTTTGTGGAGTGAGTGACTTATTCAACATCATTCATGATTACTCATATGGAGTATGGCTTCGATAAATGATGCAGTTGATGCTATCGGATAATAGTGAAGATGGTTCTCATGATCTAATCATGATATAATCTATACAGATATGATGATGTTATTGGCTGAATGGTATGTTTGTGCACAATACCATTTCCTTCAATACCTCCCTATCTTGGAGGGAGTGTTGATATTATGGTAGCTACAGGAGTTATTTACCTCCACGTGTAACCCTGACAAGAATAGAATATTCTGGGAAGAAAGAAGAAACCCTAAAGCATTAAGAATAAACCTAGAAGACAAGTCCACTCAAGGAAATATTTAATATTAAGTGTTTAGCCTATAGAATGAGAGGTCGACCCAGACAATTTAGCAAAAATAGTATAAATACAGGAAGCCATATCTCATTTGGTACATACAGCTCGCAACTGCAGAAATGTACAAGTGCGCACTGCAGTAACTGGGTAAGTGCGCAAGTCTGGAGAGTAGCTGCAGCTGCAACCACTGCATTCTATATTCTTCGTTAGGCTTGGACTTTTTTATTGGTTATGGTTTGGAATTTTTACCCTGTATGCTTTCTATGGAGAGAGGTACACTACATTGATTGGCTATTAGGCCTAGGGTTTCTAGAATCATTCTCTGTCAAGTTTAAGGCACTTGGGGGTGGCTTCGGCCTATTGTTGGGTGAAAATATTGCTATATTGTCTATGGTTAAATGCACACATCTATTATTTCTAACACATAGCTTGTAGAACTGCAAACAGATTAGAGATTGCATGTCAATTGTTTGATAAAATATATGATAGAAATGTGGTTTTATGGAGTGGAATGATTATTGGATATGGAATGCATGGATATGCCATGTAGGGCTTGTGGAAAGTGGATGGAAATACTTTGATTTCATGATTCAGGATTATGGCGTTATACCCAAGTCATAGCATAGATTGAGTTACCTCCAGAGAAGGAGGAAGAAATACCTTCAGTGTCATAGGGAGAAGAGATAGAGGAGAAGTTACCTCCAACTCCAAAGGGAGCATTTATTGAGCCACTCTCGGTTCCAAATAGATAATTTACAGAGGAATCAATTGAAAAAAGAGAGTGGAGGATATAGTTCCACAGAGAGCAGCCCAGGAGGAGGGAAGTTGTTGAAAGAGTAGAGAATATACTCTCAGTCTCAGTGTTTAGCAGTTATAGAGTCCCAAAGGAAGCAGTTGCAAAATCACAGAGGGAGTAGTTGTAGAGAGAGTGGAGGACCTAGTCTCAAGAAAAGAGCTAGATAGTGCTTTGCAGTAAGCACCCTGAGCAAGCTTGTGATTTGTAGAGAGTGTATGAGTGTGGCACAGTTGGATATGTCTTATGATATGAAGAGAGGTTGCAAAGATATACAGTTCTAACAAAGAAGTGAGTGCAATTGATAGAAAGGGAACCAAAGGATGTTGCTTCATCTTGATATCAGTCAGGATTTGTGGAAACAGAATTCTATAGCAATAAGTGTTGCAGAGGAAAAATATATCACAGTCAGTGATGCGAGTCATGTGAGGCTTCAGAGGATTTTTGCAGGATTTCATCCGAGACAATATGCAGAAGAAGGAATTATTAGTGCAGTACCTTCCTATAGATGAGAAGGTTGTTGATGCTCCTACCAAACCCCTTACTAGGATTAAGTTTGGGTAATTTTGTTACAAGACTTGGCATGGTAGAGAATGCCTCCCTTGTTGAGAGGGAGTGTTCATGTTTGCAGCTTCCTAAGACATTCTCCAGATTGTACTCCTCTATGAATGAGTTGAGTTGATCTGTGAGGAAACTTATCTGAGAAGGGATAAGTGGGGTTGGGCTTATAGACCAACATCCCTTTTGAAGAGAACATGAGGACATGTCAAGGGAGTTGACCTTGACATCATACACTATGGAGAGTTGACCCTAGGGTGCATAGAGGGAGTAGCCTCTAGAAGCCCACATGGTAGTGCCATGTATGATGGAGATTCTCCAAATATTTCTCCCCTGTGGCTGAGTTGATTTGATATGTGAGTACACTTATCCAAGAATGGATAAGTTGGTTTGGGCTTATAGCCCAATGTCTCTTGTGGAGAGCACATGCGGACATGTCAAGGTATTTGACCTTGATTTTACACACTATGGGGAGTTGACCCTAGTGTTTGTAGAGGGAGTAGACTCTAGAAGTCCACATGGGAGTGCCATGTGTGAAAAACTCTTTGCTACTTTGGTGGTTGTGTACCACTGGTGGATACTATATGTCTCTAGACAATAGTTGTATGCTACTACTGTGGTTTTGTACCACTGGCAGTGATTGTGTGTCACTAGATAGTAGTTGTGTGCTCCTAGTAGTGGTTGTGTACCATTGGATAGTAGTTGTGTACTACTATGGATCAACACAGTCGTGTCCTACTGGATGGCTATTGTAGTAGTTGCATGCTACTAGATGAATGTCATGGAGACTACCAAATCACTTGGATAAATTGTATGATGCTTGATCATAGATACTATGACGAATGATTCAAACTATCGATGGCATGGTAGTAGTTGTGTTCTACTAGTTGATTACATAGTAGTCAGTGGACTACTATATGAAGACATCATAGAAATATACCTCCCTATCTAAGAGGGAGTGTTGATGTTTCAGCATCAGGTGGACCTTATCCTAGATTGGGCTGTAGACCAAGGGAGATAGGATAGATGTATCATAAAGGTGCACTTGTGGTAAATGGTCCTAGACGTAGTCCTTCTTTGATCATGACAAGGAATAATATGGACTCAAGGTTCTTGAAGTGCTTTTCACGTGTCAGTTAGCATCAGGTTTACATTCACTCATAGGTTTGTACCTGTGGTGAACGATATTGGTGTGATATTTTGTCCTTATTCATGGTGATTTGAATTGGAATGATAAAGACTTAAATATTTTAGATTTTATCAAATGCATACCCAGAGTGATCCTGATCTCAAAGAGATTCAACTAGCAATGAGGGAGATCCACAGAGGGATTTTCCCCTCGGTCCAGGTGAGAGAGAGACATCTCTTGAGACTGATAGACAAGTGCCATGAGTCTAGGGTGAATTTTGTATACTTCATAGATAATCTTGGCGTGATGTAGAATGTCTCCCTCATTGAGAGGGATTTTTTAGGTTTAGACAATATCGATATGACATTCTCCTAGAATAATAATTAATAAATATAATTTTTGGCACAGGGGCATACCCAAGGTTAAATGCTAAAACAACACACCAAAAAAACCCTAACTATCATCCCTTTGGACAAAACTTGTGAAGCAAATGAAGTCTCACCCAAGGTAGAGGCATGGGGGGTTGTAGGAATCAAGTGTATACAACCTAGTTGGGACACATATCTGTGATTACAATACTTAACATAGCACTTAGAAGTTAATTTTCATTATCATTTAACCCTTATTCACATCGCAAGTAAAATCCTAATTACGAAGCAATGCAGTATTCAACAATATCTAACACACGTAAGCACTTAGCACTTAGAAATAGAACAGATCTAGCATTCAGTCACATTACTAAGCACTAAGATACTATATCAAATCCATCTAACATACATCAAGATGAAAAATCTAAGCATAAATCACATCAATCACACAAAGCAACCATAACACATGATATACAAGGTTCACCCCCAGCATGTGGCTATGTCCACCAACTCTTTGTCTTATTTATTATCTTTTGTCAATTTCCTTACATGCACAGAGCCTCAAAACCAACTCCGCATAGGACAGGAGATCTGCGCGTACCTCACCAGATCCTCCTTCCTAAGTTAGGTCATAGCAC
The DNA here is from genome assembly GCA_900067695.1 of Picea abies. NCBI lineage: Eukaryota > Viridiplantae > Streptophyta > Pinopsida > Pinales > Pinaceae > Picea > Picea abies. The sequence continues at coordinate 14,261 of CBVK0100589968.1, read as the reverse complement.
AAATCCTTCTTACACAGTCGTCACACAAGCTTCTTACAATCACTTGCACTTAGCTCTGCAAGTCTTAACACATAGTATGCACAAAGCCTCTAGCTCCACACTAAGTCAAAAACATCCATTACTACTACTTTATTACATTTCTTGGATATCTATTTATACATTGCAAATGGGGCCTAAACATGGATAAACCCATGGGCCGACATCCCATACCCATTACATAAACCCTAATCCCAAAACGACAGCAAAAGGGGGCGAGATCCCACAATCTCTGCTTCGTCTTTGACCAGCCTGTCGAAGTCCCAAAAATGGTCAAACATGACCAAGGTTCTCCAAAACTTGGTCGAGGGACAACAATAATTATTGATTATTAAATAATATATATAATAAGTAAATGATAATAATAAATAGTTATTGATTATCCAAGGGACACATCCTTTCATGGATGGTCACAATATGTTCTTTATATAAGGAACACTCATCATTGTTGTGAGATATCTCATATGAAGAAAAACAACAAAAAATTATGTTTGATGCCTTAAAATGGCTCTGGAAGGTTCCAGACCCCAATTTTCCAAACTAGGATCTACCACTAAAATGGCCCCACAAGCTGATTCCTCCAATTTTTTCCACTATGAAGGGATAGAGATAGAGGACAAAAGATATAACGATCCAATCCAAATCATAATGAAATTAAAAGTAAAAATCCCATATCAAAATCAAATGTTTATTCAAAAATCTATTCAAGGGAAAAAAGTATCGTGCAAGCCTTTTATTTATTTCCACCTCTACTAAAAAATCTATTTATTGATCAACCAACAATAATAAAAAGAAAAGGAAACAATAATACCAATTAAAAACCATAAACCAAAACTAATATTGTGGAAATAAAAAACACTAGCCTATTCTATCATGATCCAACATGGAAGGTTCACAAAATTTGAGATTATACACATTCACTACTGAGTAAATGTGCATGTATGGGGGTAGATTGAATCTATAGGCATTATCTCCTACCTTTTCCAATACCTAAAAAGGACCATACTACATAGCCTTGATCTTCTTAGAAGGACCTTGTATCCTTTCCTTATTCAGTTGTAACCATACTATGTCTCTTGTAATACCTTGGTTTTGAGTCCCGAGATTAAATAATGTATTTTTTTTATTTTATAAAAGGTCGGAGCACCCAAAGAATTAAAACAGGTCAGAGTGCCTAGGAAATGTAATACTTTATCATTATTAATAATAAAATACATCGTTGGCTAAAATACGGACAAGGACAAGAGTTATAGGGGAATATGATTCTACGAGAGAGGGGGATTAAGGGGATATGTCTTTTTATTATATTTTATTTACCAATAATTTTTTTAATTAAGAGAAGTGGTTACATGAGATTCTTTGGGAAGGCCATGTGGTTCTTTATTTCAAAATAAATATGTAAACCCATATTTGGGTTGTTTGGGGGTTCAAACTCTTCACTTTGTTCACTCTCCATTCACTCTTTCACTCATTCATTATTCCTCATTCATTCTTGATATTGGATTGGGAAGGAAAAACAAATTTTTGGGAGATAATCCATTGTTGGTTGGTGTTGTAGGAAAATCTCCCTGCGGACAGGTAGATCGCCTCTAAGAGCTTGACCCTAACTCTAAGACAGAAAATGCTTAACGTGGACACTGACTTCCTTTCAAATCTATCTAAACTAACACATGAGAAGGAAGGAGAACAAAAGTACCTCTTTATCGACGTTTGTCCCTGCACGCTCCTCCTTGCGCTCTGATCCTTTGTTCCTCACTAAGTTCTGCAAACAAACAAGATACGAACACTTCCTGCTCTATTGATATTAGCTTGAAAATAGATCTATCTATCAATGATAAGTTCATGTAACATTAGACACAAATTAGAAAGAAACAGGCCAAGCGTATCATATTGATGAGAATAACAACAGCAGTACTTACAATCGTAGATGCGAATGCAATAGCTTCGTCAAGTCCCCTTCGTCTAACCCTTGCCTGAAAGATCCACAACCTAGATAACAACAGCTTCACTGATCACTCTCCTTTGGCTGACTATGTGTTTCCTATGAGATCATAGGTTTCATGCTAGCAATTCTTCCTCTCCTTTCCACCATCATAGAGCTTGCTTATATTGGTTAAGAGGAGCTTAACGTCTTGAGTTATCTTTAGAACAAGTTGGGAAACCTCTTCCTTAGATCAGGGATCTTCTAATGAAAATAAGAATTTGAATGCAACTGCCTTCTAATCTTGAAATATCCTCCCCTTATTCTCCTCAACGGGCCAACTACTGCCTTAGATTAGGTAGCGCTCCTGCAAAAGGGGTATCAGAGCGTTGTAGCGCTCCCTGAGAAGGTTAAGGGAAGTGCCAACGCTCCAAAAGGGAGTATCACTCCTGTAAAAGGGAAGGGGAGCATTATAATACTCCCTGAAGCCTTGTAGGGGGGCGCCAGTGCTCCTAAAGCTGATATAGGGGAGCACTCACCCTCAAAACAATTGTTTCGGAGCTCTTTTCAGGTGTCAAGAGTCCCTTGACTTCAGTTAACCAGTTCTCCTTCTCCAAACCTAGTGTATGAGATGTTTTAAGTGCCTCCTTAGTGTCGTCATTATGGTAGTATGCTTGAACAACGTTTGCGACACTTATGAAAAACTTGTGACACTTGCGAAATTTGTAAGGAAGATGTGACACTTATGACAATTGAGAGGAATATGTGACACTTATCCAATTGAGTAATTTTGACGTGTAACAGAATGCCCCCCAAAGCATGAAGTTAGAAGATGTGAACTGATAACTGAAATGCTTTGTAGACGTTCAAGCAAGGGTATAGACTCAGAGAACCTGACGGAAGCTGCACACAAACATCCAACAAATATCATGACATATTTCAAAACCCAAGGCAGACATACCTATGCTTGGGTGATCAAGACTTGCAAGATATGGCCTCCATAAAATACATTGCGGATCCATAATTGTATTGATGAAAAAGGTATAACCACCGAAGATACAATGTGGATCTATACTCTGATGACTCGGACTACTCGTAGCCACGAAGAATACACAGTGGATCTATGTGACAGTGTATGTGTTCTTGTCCAAAAAAATCCTTCGCAGCCTGGGCAAAGTATATATCAAAGTGGTTACTCAACCTAGGGTCTTCTTACCAATCCCAATATGGTACGAATCTGACCATGTGAATAGATGTCCTGACGTCGAACATGGCATAAACCACTTGATTACCGATCAATGGTGTGAACTGTTAACAAGTGCGAGGGAGATCACCATTAATGTTAATGATTCCCAAGGTACCCTAGTACATTCCAACAAATGTGAATAGATGAGATGAGGTCGAACATCCATGGAATCATTCGATCAGGGGTCAATGATGTAAACCCACTATCAAATGTGAGGAGGCATGCCATTGAGACATGCAGGTCCCAAAGTACTAACTAGTTTCTAAGCCTAATTCCTAGATAATATGTTGGAGTCGACAGGAATAGACTCATCGAAGGAGGGCCTTGATGTATTCCCCCATCAACAACATGAAACGGATATGGAGATGTAATTGGCAGATCGAATGAACATGGACTGACACAGGTTTTGAGGCAAGATATTTGGGATGGCTGCCTCTCGAAGCGAATACTTCCCTTGAACACTGAGGCACGACAACAAAACATGACATGGACCAAAACTATGCAGTGGGTACTGTGACTTGTGTCGGGTGACCCAAAGGAGTGAAAGGAACTCAAAGGATTGGCTCAGTCTAGAGGTTCAACAGATTATGATATGTGCAAATGACAAAGTGTCATGTTCAAGAGCGACTCTAAGAAGTGCTAGATGATGTTCTCAAGAGACTGCTTGGCTTGCCCCTTTCAATTTTTCCCCCATCTAGATGGACGAGTACCTCTTTTTGATTTAATGAGCTCGAGGAGGATAACACATGCTTGATATAACTCACCTTCGGTAAGTTCCTCTTCATTTGTTTAATGAACTGGAATAAGTAAGGGTTCGGTCCCATATGGGCCTGTCGATGTGTGCTTTAACGAGTTCAAAGACAGAAAACTCGAAGGTTTTTTGGGATTATAGAGTTTGGAAAAACACTTAAAAGAGAACTCTCTCAGTTCCTTTTTCGTACAGTAGTCAAAAACACTTAAAAGAGAACTCTCTCAGTTCCTTTTTCGTACAGTAGTCCAACGAGACTGAAAAAGGGTTAAACTATCGCTCGAAAGATGCCCTTTCTGACCTTTTAACGAGTGTGAAAGGAAGCAAGGTCACTCGAGAATCTTTTCATATTTAGAGAGTCTGAAAAGGGTTTAAAGGAGACTCCAGGGGGGTTCCTTTTTCATATGTTTGTATCCATATGGGTCTGAAAAAGAGATAAAAGTTTTCCCAGTTACGTTCTCATATTATCAAGCTCGAGAACGAACTAAGACTATGCTCATAAGTGTGACAAGGTGAATAGTCCATCAGAACTGTTGGGAAACCTGTGATGCCAAAACTACAAACCAGGGTTTAGTAAAGCCATTATACCATTAGAGAAACCCAAAAATGACTATACCTCATGAAAAATGAAAATTTATAAATAACAATTGATTGAAATTTCATTTACCATTTCATTTTGCACAAGGATTTTGGAGTAGTGGAGAATCTCGTTTTGAAGTGGATCTTGTTTTGCTCATTGTCGGAACTACGACTCACCATTTTGATTTTCGTTCGGACCAGGTAGGTGTCCATCTCTTGCCCTTTCAAACACATGGTATCACATTCATTTTAATAGCATCATTCATTTTAAAATATGAAGCCCTAAGTTGCCCCAATTAGAACCAAATCGGCCTCTTTGAAAATCAATGGAAAAATGAGATTCTTTGTGAAAAAATGTTCTAGGAAAGGATGGCTAAGATGCCAATTCCCTAGAAGTCAATTAGATAGGTCGTTTTTTAGCAAAGAATCCATGAGAAAATCCCCACGCATGCCCACGCAGCCATAAAATCATTTTGATCTTTTTAAACGTTTTTATCATTGTTTGATGAATGTTAAATACTTAAGAGAGGGCGTGGTGGTTATAAAGAGTGCGTGGTTACTTTTAAATGATGTGGGCATCTTATTTCATGTTTTAAATTGCTTTTGAAAATTGCCGAAATTGCCATAATGTGGAAATAATGAGTTTCTTTATTTCTTTTTGTTTTGTAGGTAACTTCGGCGACCATGATCGAGTGGAAAGAGAGGAAACATGAGATGGATGACTTCACCACCTTGTAGAGTCCTCACACACGGGCCACTTTGCGAGCTTGTGGTTTGCTCAAATTCTTCAAGTTGCAAAAAATGAAGAGAGAGATCTTATTGTTCGAGCATATGATTGGCCTATGGGATGTTGCAGAACAAGGATTCTGGATTGGCACGCAGCTTCTAACCATTGAGTTAGAAGACGTGTATTTTTTGACTAGCTTCTCGAAAAGAGGGGTCCCCATATCTTTTACTAGGCAGAGGGCACTACTCGAGCAAGTGGACGTGTATCTGGCACACCACTGTATCCCGGGAGAAAGACTGGTAGGGGGTAGAATCCCTATCAAAGACATTCGAGAGCTACCCCTTTGGTCTATGCTATTTGCTATCACAAGCATGACCGGCAGTACTAGCACACATTTGGCATCAAGATTGTAGGTGGCTTACGGTGTTCAGTGTTTGGAACCAACACTATTAAACTGGAGTGCAGGGTTCCTTCGAAACATGAAGGAAAAGATTTCACGATGAAGGACTGGACAGAGGTAGTTTGGTTACGGCTCATTTTTGGTCTCATTTTTTCTAGAGCGCATCCCTCAGATGTAGCCTCAGATAGCACTGGCAGTACGACCAGTGGATGAACCTAGGATGGATAGGTGGACTAGTCTGTCTCCAAGGCTAGTGTCGGAGTCAGAGTTCCATTTCACTGGCGATTTCTTTGCCTGGCTGAGACGACAGTATCTCTGGATAGAGTACTTCCCTTATGCTGAGGACTTCTGCAGGAGCATGGATTTGATTTTACCCACAGGGGAATACTGCGATGAGTCAAGTAAGAGACTGAGCCATACCTTGTCTAGTTTTTGTTTTTTGAGTTTTTGATGTATATATATATTTTTTGGGTATGTAGAAGAGTTTTAATAGATGTATTTTTTCAACATGCAGACAAGGGAGCAGTGCGCCTGGCTGATATACCGGTACCAGGATGTTGCGGGGGCACCCCGGTTGCAGCAGGTCTGGCAGTACCAGTGCCAGGTCTTCGGGAGGTTGAGAGAAACCTCCAAGGCCTCACGATGGGCATTCCTCCTTTACAGAGGGGAGAAGTTCCTTTACATCTGCAGAGGCACACTGTGGGAGTACCAGAGAATATCAATTCTCTATTGAGGTACGTAGTGCATGCGGTGATGTGTTACTCGCAACACAATGTAGTGCGGGGAGATTAGAGTCTCTCCTTTGATTATATTTTTGCATGCCTTGCCAGGCGACGTTGTATGGGTGGAAAAGCCCAATATTTTTCCCTTCTACACACATTTTGATGTAATAATCGAACATTCGTTCAAGATGACGAACTTGTAAGTGTAGACGTAGTAGGATAGGACTACGGATAGCGTAGATACGGTTGAGTTGACAAACCACAAGTTGGGAGTCTAAGTAAATAATGATGTGAGATATACCTAGGGAGGAGGCTTGGGTCAACAGTCCGATGACAGCATGATATTCTGCCATGTTGTTGGTTGCTGGTCCTAAGCAGATACCTCCTGAACTCACCACCTCGTAAATTGGTAAATAACCCATGCTCTCGAAGCAATGTTCCCGGTATGTCGACTAGCGCCAACTGCGAACCCAAAAAATATAGGAAAGGAAGACGTCATTTGCGCATGAAAGCACAAGCACAGTCATGAGTGGCAAAGGTAAAGACTCAAGCACGCGAAAGAAATAGATACACCAAACTAAAATACAATAATGTACAAAGTACAGATGCTAGGTGATCTAGGCATAGTACTTTTTAAGGTAAAGCCCATTTTGGGGCTCTCCCAGGGAAATTCCATCATGATCTACTAGTTCGTAAGCACCTCTGTGTATAACACGCTTCACGATGTAAAGACTGTGCCACATAGGTTCTAACTTTCCTGTCCCTAATTTTTCGTGAGCTTGGTCGTAAATGAGGACTAAGTCTCCTTCTGTGAAAGTCCGAGGGTGGACGGATTTGTCATATTGACTCTTAATTCGTTTCTGATGTGCCTCATTGGCGAGAGCAACATCGCAACGTGTTTCGTCCAACTTGGATAGATACAAGAAACGTTCTTCTTCAGCAGAAGTATGGGGCAGGAGTTCTAATTTCAATTTTAGTGATGGAATCTCACACTTGATTGGTAGGACAGCTTCAATGCCATAGACCAACTGGAAAGGAGTGAATCTAGTTGAGGTTTTCACAGAAGTGCAATAGGCCCAGAGAGCAGAGAACAATTGTAAATGCCACGATGTCTTGTTCTCCCCTACCATGCATTAGGTCATGGTTTTTAAGACTTTGTTGATAGCTTCAACTTGTCTGTTTGCTTGGGGGTAGTAAGGGGTTGATTTTTCATGGCAAAAACCCAATTTGACATGTAACTCGCTCATCATATGGTTTTTGAAGTGTGCACCATGATCAGTGACAATGGCACGTGGTACTCCAAAATGAGTTATGATATGGTTGAAAAGGAACAGAGCTGCAGTACGACCATCGTTCAGGAAGGTAGGCATAGCCTCAACCCATTTGGTGAAGTAGTCGACAGCGACGATGATGTAACTGTGCCCCCCAAATGAGGTAGGTTTACACTACCTGAAATCGATGCCCCATTTGGAAAAGGGGTTGATGGTGATGATGGGGTGTAGTGCAGTAGGGTGGGTGCGTGCCTTCTTGTTAAAGAGTTGGAAGGGTGGGGATTTTTTGACAGCCTCGATGCAATCTTTGAAGACGGAGGGCCAAAAGTAGCCGGCACGTAAGATTTTTTGGGCTGTGGCCATCCCAGAGAGGTGACCACCACAGGTGCCAAGGTGACAATCGTTCAACACGCGTTCATCCTCCTCGTGAATCAGATATCACCAAAGGATGGTGTCAATACCATGACGATACAAAGTGTCACTGAGGATGAGATAACGACGAGAGTGGTGACGAATGCATTGATTCTCTTCACGAGAGATGTTGGGATGAAAATGTTGGGTTTGAAGGTAGAGGAGAATGTCTTTGTACCAAGGATCAGAGGTGATGATGAGGAAGAGAGATTCATCGGGAAGAGAATCACTAGGTTCAATGTTTTCATCGGCACGGGGGAGAGCACAGATGAGCTCTACAAACACCAGGGATTTTTTTTCTTTGGCCTTCATAAACTCAAGATCAAATTCTTGAAGAATAACGATCCATTTGGAATATTTGCCCCCAAGTACTTGACGTGTCAAGATGTGGTACATAGGGTTGGAGTCTACGATTACCGTGGTGGTGAGTAATAAGATGTAGTGGCAAAACCTTTGGACAATGATGACGGCTGCCAGGGCCAGTTTCTTAACATGCGAATATCTGAGTTCGGGTCTAGATAAACTCTTGCTCAGATAATAAATCACATGTTCTTCGTCGTTGGGGTCTTCTTGAACTAACACCATCGCAATGGTGGAAGTAGAAGCGGCCAAGTAAAGGATATAATCCTTTGTATATTCAAGGGGATGTAACAAAGGTGCATGGGTCAAATCGTGCTTGAGAGCGTCAAATGACCATTGAGTAGCATCATCCCAGATGAAAGAGATGTTCTTTTGTAGTAACCGCATAAATCCTTTAGTGATCTTGGCATAGTTGCAGATGAAATGACAAAGAAAGTTTTCTTTGCCTTGCAAACTCTAGAGTTGGGTTAAATTGGTAGGTGGAGGTAAGGCTAAGATGGCCTTGATCTTTAAGGGATCCACCCTGATCCCATCTTTGGAGACAATGAAATCAAGGAGTCGACCGGATTCGACAGTGAAAATGCACTTGTGGGGGTTCAAGCGAATATGGTAGAACCTACATCGAAGAAAAATCGCTCATAAATGATCAATGTGATCGGATCGATTTAGCGAATGGGTGGGCAAATCGTCGAGATATGGTTCTACTATATGTTTGATGTCATGAAAAGCGTACGACATGGCTCGCTGGAAAGTAGCCCCAACTTTTTTAAGGACAAAAGGTAGCTTTCGGTAGGCGAAAGTACCCCAAGGGAAGATGAAGGTTGTCTTGTGTTGATCCGCAGGCAAGATTTCAATCTGGTTATATCCAGAAAAGCCATCCATGAAAGAGAAGATTACGCTCCCTGCGCAATTGTCGATGATTTGATTGATGAATGGGCGTAGGTTAGTTGTCCTTGGGACAAGCTTTGTTGAGATCTCAATAGTCAACGCAAACGCGGATGGTCCCTTGTTTCTTAGCAACCAAAACAAGGTTGGAAACCCATTCGGTTAAACAAACGGGATAGATGAAGCTAGATTTTAGAAGTTTTTCAACTTCCTCCTTTATAGCTGCGATTTTCTTGGGATGAACCGAGCGAAGTTTCTGTCGAACCGGTTTTGCATCAGAGTAAGTTTTGATTTCATGTACGACGATTGAAGGGTCGATCCCTGGCATTTCCTTGTAGCTCCATGTGAAGACATCGCGGAATTCCTTGAACAAAGCGGTGTAAGAAATCACTTCATAGAGTGTGCAATTAGCACCAAGGTTGATGTTTTCCATGACACCTTCTTTGATTGAAATGTCAATCATGATCGTAGTGGAGATGTTACCCATGTTCCCCTCAAAGAGAGTATCTTGTGTGAGGATAGGAGATTGTGGAGCATCGGTAACATCGGGAGGGAGGACAGAGCGTATGTCTTGGTGAATTTCTTCCCAAGGCGAAATAAAAGAGGATCGATGGTGGTTATCATCCCAGGGCAGATCGTCAATGTTAAGCATTTCCATAATAGATTCGTCCAAAGGAAAAATGTGGGAAATGTAATCGACGACAGATGATAGGGAGTCCAACCATGAGGGCATCGAGTAAGCATCGGGTGCGAATGAATGTGAAGTGTTCGAAGGGGGAGAGGCAGATTGGATAGCTACGTATGTGGCCTCGGCTAGGCTAAGTGGAATAGTGTCACTGAGCACATCGAATTCCAAAGGACTAGGTACAATCCAAGGGTCAGATGATTCCAAGGATTGATAAGGCATAGTCGAGATCATATTGACAGCGGCAATATGATGTGCGGTAGGTGGAAGTGGTGTAGGGAAAGTACCCATAAGGCTAGAATCTTTCAATAATCCAACACCAACGCTTTCATACGTAACTAGATGGTCTCCCAAAAAAGGAATGTTGTTGGTAGCAGGGATGTGAGCATCAGGTGTACATAAATCAAGCTAATTGATGGTGACAATTTTGCCTTGATGGGGGAATTGTACACATCGGAACACCGATGAGGCAATGACAGTCATAGCGTAGAACCAACTTCTTCCAAGTAGTAGGTTGTAATCGAGGGGAGCATCGACCACCTCGACGTCAACGGTAACAGTTTTTCCGCCCAACTGAATGGCTAAGGATTGTAATAATCCATGAGGATGAAAACCTCGTCCATCGAAAGAGTGTAACATGGTAGCAGATTTGTTAAGGGCAAGTGATTTTAAGCCTTTCCAGCAAGCTAAGGACATGACACAAGTAGAGGCTCCCTCATCCAGGATAGTCCAGTGGATTTGTTGAGTGTGCACAACAACATCAATTTGGAAGGCTAGCTGGTGGGAGAGTTGCGATTGATGATCATCCAGATTAAACGTGAGGTTGTTTGATGACTCAGGATCAAAAGCATTGATAGCGGCTAAGAGTGTTCTACGTTGGTTGGGAAAGTGTTTTAGAACTTCCAAGGCGGACATAGCGCACGGTGCTTGGGCCAAATCTTCTACAATATTGTAATTTTGGGCAGCCCGTGAATTAGGATTGAAAGTAGATTTCTAGATGGTACTCTTAGGAGGGCGTAAGATAGGGTCAAAAGAAGGTTTTTCAATTTGAAGTGGCCCAGATGGAGGGCTAACAGATGGAGGGTTAACAGAGGATGGTCAAGGGTCTAGTGGAGGACCGTTAACAATCTTCGGCTTATCAGGTTTAATTGGCGTGTCGTATGTCGCAGAGCGAGTGGTTAGATTAACTCCGTTAAACATGTAAATGTGGGCACTTGTTGAGGCATCATCATGGGGTTGGTTTGAACTACCCCCCGACGTGGGGGTTTGGGAAACCAAAGATTGTTGCTGTGGAAATGGCTGAGTGAGTACAGCAGGTTGTGAATTTCCTTTTAAAAGTTTGGCCACTTCATCGCGATGTGGGCAGTCTCGAGTGTATTGATCATCTCCACAAATGAGACATGGGAATTTCGGTTTTTGTTGTGGTTGTTTTCCGGCAGCAGGGGTTTGTGGTTGGGTTTTGGGTTGTTTGTTGTTATTGTTTTTCTTTGGTTTATTTCTTTCTTTTTTCTTGCCCCCAAGTTGTTGTGAAGGGGTTGATTGGACCGCATTCACATCAGAGACCTGAGTTGGAGGGGAGGTGGAAGAGGGTACAGTCGAGCTAGGAGCAGCTGTCGGAGCGGGTCACTGAATTGTTCCAGTCGACTGGGTAGCAGATTGGGTTTTGACGAAGCCAATAACTCCATCCGCGTGGGAAGCAGATGATGGTTTGGATGGATCGTTAGTGGCATGGGTAGCATTCGCTATCAACTCGTACAGAGTACTGTATTTTGAATAGACTAAGTCTAAATACTGAGCTCGGGCAATGGCTTCTTCCTCGGTGACCACACCACCCATGGCAACATCATGAGGGATCTGGGGTAACAATGATTTAGTGAACCATTCCACTAACAAATTGTCGGGAATGACCGCTTTGATTAGCCTTCGTCATCATCTCCATTCATGAGTATGATTGGAGATATGTACAGACGTTGTCTGATGAAGGGACGTTAATAGTTCGGTACCCATCTCGTATCGAATGGGTAGTTGGAAGTGCGTGGGGAAGGACATGGCGAGGGAGTTGAAATTGTGAAAAGATGCGCATGGTAATTCAATATACCATTTCGCTGCAGAACCCATAAGTGTTTGTTGGAAAAGACGCAAACGAATAGAATCGTCCATGAGGGATTTGGATGAGCACCACAAATGGAAGGTCATCACGTGGTTTTTTGGTTCTTCTCCAGACTTTCCATCGAATTTGGGGATATCAGAAGGAAGTTTAGCTGGGATAGCTGGCCAAACCGGAGAATGATAAATAGGATCATTCGTTAACCGCGACAAGTCTGGAAGATCCACGGTAGCTAGAAAAGGAAGTTGTCGGTTAATCTGTGGGTAATGTTGGTGTGGCATGGGGACACCAGTGGGGCCAATTACCGAGTTATGTGGATAATTATAACTAGTGGGCCCTCTTGTGTGAGGTTGATTTTGACCAAGGTACATAGGATTTGAGGTGTTTTGAGAAGCATGTGTGAGTGGAGGATAACCGGATGGGTTTTTAGGATTGTAGGTTGGGTTTAGCACTTGTCCATAAGGAGGTTGTTGCGGAGTTTGAGGATTGTTTCCTGTCAAAAACTGTGGGTTTCCTTGAAAAAGGACGTTCCATGGATTAGGTGTAGCAGACACATTTTTTCCGTGTGGTTGTTGGTAGACTCTGGATTGAGGTTGCCCCCTAGCATGAGGGTACCCCCCTAATGAAATTTTTCCTCCGGTGGGAGGGTGCCCCCCAGCTTGAGGTAGAGTTCCTAGGATTTGAGAACCAGATGTAAATGACTGACCGGTGTCGCCGAGCGGGTTAGGACCACCAAGGCCGGTCCCTCTGGGTTGTTGGATGGGTATGGAACTTCCCAGTATGACTTGGGTAGTAGTTTGGGCAGTGGTGGCAGTGGAAGCATTCAATGCCCTGAATCAAAAAGGGAGTGTAGGTCTTGGTGTTACAGGTGTGCCAATCGGAGCTTGATTAACCACGACGTTACCGACGGGGATAGTCAGAATGTGCGGGACCATCGTAGAATGGGTCGTCTGGAGGGGAATAGTAGACCTTGGACCAATGGATGATATGTTCGTACCAATGGGTGGTGTGGCTGTAAAGGTGGTGGTACCGGTAAAATGATTTGGAGGTATAGTGTAGGAAAAAGGTACGTCGTCACCTTCCCTTGTTCCATAAAGATCTCGCACCAAGCGTGGTGGACTTCGAACAATGTCTGCGGTCCAAAAAGGGTCATTGGCTAAAGGGTTTTGAGGAGACCCGGCCGGAATGTCAGAAGGATTGACGACAACAAATTCTCTAATGGAATTCAGTTGGAGGATACGTCATTCATATCCCTCCGGAATGCGGTAAGCTTCTGGAGATTCCGAAACAATTCGAAAATTCTCCAAAGGAGTGGGAACTTCTTCCTGGGGAGTTGTAGTGTTTTGAACTTCACTCTGTTGAGGATATTCCTTTGTAGAATGAAGGGGTAAAGGGGTGTTTCCTTCCATATGTTCTGGAGGAAGTCCCTGTAGCCTCCGACAATGGCATGGAGGGTCAATGTTGGTGAAAAAGAGTCGGCGAAAGAGATATATGGCCAACTATCGAAAAGAAATAGCATACGCTAATAGAAATCTAAGAATCACAACCAAGCAAATAGGACCTTCTTTTGATGACCGTACTAGTTGGTGATGAAATCCAACGTCACGTGATTAAGTCCAGAAGGGGTGGGGATAGGGTGGAATAGTTACAATGGTGACCTGCTTAACGGACTTATGCCTTGGTGCAAGCATCCACGCAGTAATTGTGGATTTACCCTCCAAGGAGCCTAAGTGAGTTTGACCAATGTCTGCTCCAGGTATAGTGAGACTTCTCGTCATTGTCACCTCGTGTAAGACCCTAAATATTATGGCCACTAAGGTTACCAATTCGTAGTCAGCCCCTGGGCGAGAATAGTTGACAGTCTGATCTGAACATACGAGCAGGGTATCGAGCCCTAAATCAACTAAAAGGCTTCCATGCAGTAATTGTGGATTTGCCTTGAAGTGACCCCCATAATATGATCTGACCACCATAATCAGTTAAACCATGGAGGGTTATTCCCCATAGCTCACCCGAATGTGACCTCGTGCGTAACCCCTGTGTGAGAGGGGGATCCCAGGTGGACTTATACGATGATTGGATTTGACTCTCCCTAACTCAGGATGCTACTGTTTGTTTTGAAAACTTTGGAGAGTTATGCTCACAGCCTAATCCAAAGTACTA
>CBVK0100589967.1:0-11041 GCA_900067695.1 Picea abies | reverse complement strand
AAAAATGATAAGAATTCATTTCTTTTCGATGAACATCTATCTAAGGGAGAGAGAGAGAATCCTTTTCACTAACAAGCATTAATAAGGAGTGTCCTCAAACAAGTCTTCTCCAATCAAATTTTGATGTGATGCTAAACTTTTGAGATGCCTTCTAACATGCACAATCAGTCATGAAGATGTTTTTTATTGTTTGCATATGAATAATGATTAATTCAACCCAATACTTGTCTTGGTAATTATCGTCTTGTACGAATGAAAATCAAACTAGCACAAGCAAAAGTCATACAAACAATACACCCTTTCGTTGCGCAAAAGTCATACAAACAATACACCCTTTCGTTGCAATCAAAACGAAAAGTGAAAGAAAAGAATCAATCAAAGAAAAAACAAACTTCACACCAAAAAAGAAAAAGTTGAAGAACAATGATCTTGACTAAGATCAAGATAAAGGGATCTGTAGGCCTTTGATGACCTTCACCGGGGTTTTTACTCAGTTAAATAGAGAGAAATACGATGTATGGGTCTTGGACTCCAAACAACAGAAAAAATCAATAAAAATAGTGAAGAAGGCTACAAAACCTAAATAGTAAGATGTTCATTCTTCAAAAAGATAGATGTCAAGGTTGGAAGAGAAGAAGCATTGACTCACAAGGTTACCCAGTAGGAGAGACACAGAGGCAAAACCCAGAAAAAACAATTCTGGAAGGTTTACTGGCCAAAAGAGGGCTGGCGCTCTGTTTCCAAAGGAAATGATCGTTATAACACTCTGTGAAAAGCTATTAGGGAGCATAGACACTTTTTTAACACAGGGACAGGGGCACCGGGTTCAAAAACTCCCAGAAATGTCAAAAAATTCAAAAAGTTGCAATCCAATTTTGACAATTAAGCTGGGTATGATGGGGTAGGGAGCCAATCAGCTCATGAAACCAATCAAAAGAGGAGTGAACCAGGTCTGAAACAATCAAGGGGTAGAACTAGGTCAATGCGAAGAAATAAAAACAAGAAGTTTCGATTTGAGGCTATCTCCCCAGTGGAGTTGCTAGTTTATGTTGTAGGAAAATCTCCATGCAGACAGGTAGATCGCCTCTAAGAGCTTGACCCTAACTCTAAGACAGAAAATGCTTAATGTGGACACTAACTTCCTTTAAAATATATATAAACTAACACATGAGAAGGAAGGAGAACAAAAGTATCTCTTTATCGATGTTTGTCCCTGCACGCTCCGACTTGCGCTCCGATCCTTTGCTCCTCGCTGAGTTCTGCAGACAAACAAGATACGACCACTTCCTGCTCTATTGATATTAGCTTGAAAACATATCTATCTATCAATGATAATTTCATGTAACATTAGACACAAACTAGAAAGAAATAGGCCAAGCGTATCATATTGATGATAATAACGATAGTAGTACTTACAATCATAGATGAGAATGCGATAGCTTCATCAAGTCCCCTTCGTCTAACCCTTGCCTAAAAGATCCACAACCTGGATAACAACAACTTCACTGATCACTCTCCTTTGGTTGACTGTGTGTTTCCTATGAGATCATAGGTTTCATGCTAGCAATTATTCCTCTCCTTTCCACCATCATAGAGCTTGCTTATATCGGTTAAGAGGAGCTTAACCTCTTGAGTTATCTTTAGAACAAGTTGGGGAACCTCTTCCTTAGATCAGGGATCTTCTGATGAAACCAAGAATTCGAATGCAACTGCCTTCTAATCTTGAAAGATCCTCCCCTTATTCTCCTCAACGGGCCAACTACTACCTCAGATTAGGCAGCACTCCTGCAAAAGGAGTATCAGAGGGTTATAGCGCTCCCTGAGAAGGTTAAGGGAAGAGCTAGCACTCCAAAAGGGAGTAGCGCTCCTGTAAAAGGGTAGGGGAGTGTTATAATTCTCCCTGAAGCCTTGTAGGGGAGCGCCAGTGCTCCTAAGGCTGATATAGGGGAGAGCCCACCCTCAAAACCATTATTTCAGAGCTCTTTTCAGGTGTCAAGAGTCACTTGACTTCAGTTAACCTGTTCTCCTTCTCCAAACCCAGTGTATGAGATGTTTTAAGTGCCTCCTTAGTGTCATCATTATGGCAATATGCTTTAATAGCATTTGCGAAACTTATGAACAACTTGCGACACTTGCAAAAGTTGTAAGGAAGATGTGACACTTACGACAATTGAGAGGAATATGCAACACTTATCCAATTGAGTAATTTTTATGTGTAACAGTTGGTTGTAGTGATTTTTGGTGTATTCTAGCCATGAATTAATGCCTACATGTCTGAGATGCATTTGCATGTGTTAATTTTTGTTCATAGATGTGAATCATGAGAGTCCTAGCATGGAAATTCTTGACTATATGCACTAGAGCCTTGCAATGGAGTGGACAACTTGAGGGACTGTCTGGAAGTGAAGGGGGTTCATTGTATTTGGGTGGAGCGGGATTTAGAGAAGAGAGTTGGTGTACTTTGGATTGTTCTGATTTGAGATTCACATGGATGATTTTAGGGGATAAATTTCTTTCATGGGCTAATTTTCCATGGTTTTTCCAAAAACGAGATTCACTATTTTAAAAATGATTCACCCAAATTCTATAGCATAAAATTATTTTACCTTACAAATTGCCAAAATTTTATGAAAACTATATAAAATCCTTAGAAATTTAAATATTTTTACACAAATATTGCCAAACATTTATAGTTGGCATATGAAGGATTAGTAAGATTCGCCAAGGTTTCTACATTTTAAAATAAATTTCCATCCTTAAAATCATCCATGGTTGAGAAAACTTGTGAGATCTTAAGTGTTGACTGGCTTGGGAAGCTAAGTGTCATCCTAGAACCCGTCCTTGTCGATTCATATCTCTAGCTCAGGGGTGACATTATTGTTGAGACTTGGAACAATAATGTCTACAATTGGGTAGAACGTCCTTGGTTTGCATCTAGTTGGTGATTGAATTTATTTAAGATAAGTTCTCTATGTCATGGTTTCATTTGCTTGTATATTTATTTTTGTTCTGTGTTCACTATTATCTCTTAAATTTGTATTTATAATATGCATGCTTGTCAGTTATTGTTGTGCCTAGCATAATATTAATTTCTTTTATGTTTTAGTGTGAATCTTGATTGTTACATGTGATTCTTTCATGATTCTTTATTAATTAAATGTTATAAGAATTTGAAATCAATTTTGAAATGCATTTTTGAGGTAGTGTGGCCATCATGTTTCTATGGGGAAAATCCCCCTATACTGGGTCTAGGTACAAGAAGAGCGTTGAATTTCCTTAAAATATTGTTCTATCCTCAAGATACCCAAAAAATATCTAAACTGAATGACAAGAGAGAAGAAAGAAGGTCAATGGGTGCACCTTTAGTCCTTGCGGTTGGAGTAGACCTCTTTCACTTTTTGCAACTTCCTAGATTGCGGGTCTCCTCCCAAAGATGGCCTGCAAATACACAGGAAAATGATGCTACAACACATACAATCTCTACTTATCACTTTCAATGTTCATATATAGACATAAATGCATAAATCAACAAAAGAATATAGACATAATGTTTTGGGACAAGAATGAACTCTTTTATTCAATATCAAGATCAAAAGAATTACAACCTTCATTGGCAATCGCTCCATGAACCAGGTATGGACTCCTCTATCATGGCTCTAAGTGTATCAATACCATGCTAGCTTCTCATAACAAACTTATCACTTGGGAAAGGAGAAAGGGTTGCATAAGGAGAAAGGGATGGAGGGGAAGGCTGAGGCCAAAACACATAATAGGATGCAAAACTTGGGCTAAGAAGGGGAATGGATTTTGGAAGAGTTTTCTTATTCTCTTGCTTGTCTTGTCAAATGACACCCCAAGACATTTTTTTATATGAGAAAAATATGGTTATTTAGTTTGGGGATGGGCTACAAGGGGTAAAATGGTTGGGAAACCCTCTATATCCCATAAACTCCGCCAAATTCCTTGCAATTTTATATTTTTTTTTAACTTTTGGAGGTAAACGCGGGCTAAATAGCATGCAACTAACATATGTACGTGGGATAACTAGCATGCATAACACATATGTATGTGGGCTATTAGTTCAACATGGTGCATAAACTTTAATTTTTTATTTTTTTTAAGAAGCCTTGGTAGTATTTTGGAAAAGTATGCAAAAGGATGGACCAATGTCTTGTATGCAAGGATAAGGCATTTTGGACCTATAACACATGTGGGTAGTTGGGTATGTTATAGCTGGTATCAAGGATTTTGTTCTATGTAAATTTGGGGGAAATGGTGAAAACGTAGAGAGAAACACCCCAAATTCATGAGAAGACTCGATTTTTAAATAACCTGGAATTTTTTGAGAAGTAAATGGATTCAATCTGCAAAGTTGTAGAACCGGATTCAAACTTGAAGGTTGAAAAAATCATGTTTTAATGGTCATTGTAGCATGGGGAATAGTTTCTAGAATCGACAATCATGATCGTGTTCAATCTCTAGATCAACAACCCAAATTCCTCCTTGAAAAATTTAAAATTTGATAAAGTTTCAAAGTTTGAAAAATTTATGAGATCAACAGCAAAGATTCATTTCGGAGGTTTGGAAAATGAGGAATATAAACTGTCCATATTATTTTTTGGTTGTTGTTGGACAGTTGGTATGGACAATTGGTTTTCATTGATTTTAACCCTTGGATATTGATGTCAACCCTTGGAGAAGTTCAGATTCCCTAGAGATGTGATTTAGATTGATGGTGAGTTAGTTGTCATTGATGGAGTGGTTGATATCAACAGATGTGACGGGTGCATTTTATGAAGTCTACATGAAGCCCCATAGGTGTGGTTATGGTATGCCTCGAAGGTGTGGTTATGGTACTCGAAGTTGGTTGAGGAATATGGAGATGAACGATAGTGTAAATGTAGGTAAGACACTCATAGAGGGATAGTCCTTTTTGTGTCGTTTCCAGTGATAGGTGGTACACCACATGGTTCCTCATGGTTGAGGAGTTATGAGGTCATGAAGTCGGAAGCCCCAAAGATGGGCTAAAAAACCCCTAATTGGTTACAATATGGTTTAAGAATCCCCTAATTGGTTGTAATTCATTAATGAAAGGATAAAGTGGTTGTAACAAGAAATTTCAAGAAGCCCTACATTTAAGGAAATAAGTTACTTAGAAAAAGTATATATACACCTCAAGAGGTCACTCATAAGCACATTCACACACACACATTCTATTGAATGTACTCTATATGAGTAAGTGATTATTATCTAGTTGTCATTGATGGAGTGGTTGATATCAACAGATGTGACGGGTGCATTTTATGAAGTCTACATGAAGCCCCATAGGTGTGGTTATGGTATGCCTCGAAGGTGTGGTTATGGTACTCGAAGTTGGTTGAGGAATATGGAGATGAACGATAGTGTAAATGTAGGTAAGACACTCATAGAGGGATAGTCCTTTTTGTGTCGTTTCCAGTGATAGGTGGTACACCACATGGTTCCTCATGGTTGAGGAGTTATGAGGTCATGAAGTCGGAAGCCCCAAAGATGGGCTAAAAAACCCCTAATTGGTTACAATATGGTTTAAGAATCCCCTAATTGGTTGTAATTCATTAATGAAAGGATAAAGTGGTTGTAACAAGAAATTTCAAGAAGCCCTACATTTAAGGAAATAAGTTACTTAGAAAAAGTATATATACACCTCAAGAGGTCACTCATAAGCACATTCACACACACACATTCTATTGAATGTACTCTATATGAGTAAGTGATTATTATCTAAGGTAACCAAGGATATATGAGGAGAATTTCATATGGAAGATGAAGTAAAGAAGGGTGAAATTCCAAGGGAGGTTGAAGTCTTGTGATGATGTGTTCTAAGGTATGTTATTCAAAGGTCATCTTAACATTTTCTCTATAACATTTTTTTCTAGAATGATACAGATAATGAAAATTGGAGGTTGAGAAGACATCTCAAGTTACTTATGGTAAAAATTACATCTTTTGGGTCGTTGAAATTTCTGAGATACACTTTGTGGAAAATAGCGATTTTGGCTAGTCCTGAAACTAGTCTCAAAAAGGTGTTTCTGTTAAAACAACCATAACTTATTCATATAGGATCCAACTTTAGAGAGACAAAACGAATTGGATAGAGTACATTCCATAGTAATTTTTTCATTATTTTTTTTATCTAGATATAAAATATTCCATGTGTGGCATGCTCTACAAGTTCACTCTCTAGAATAAGGCAACATTCAACAAGGTCTGCCATTTTTGCTATAACTCATTTTTTGGGATGTTCCAAGTAGTGAAAATTGGAGGAATTGTAGAAAAGATATTGAATAATATTGGGTACAAGTTATAGGCCTTAATTCATAACAAGTATGGATTTATTCTTTTTAAAAGTTATGGTTTGTGACTAATCCAAAAACTAGTCCCGTGAAACTAAGGTAAAGTTTGATGAAGATGTTATTCTCTTGTTGTTGAAGTTGAGGAAGGTTTGCAGGTATGTGATCACATACACCAGGTATGTTATAGAGTTATAAGTATGTTTATGTGCATGTTTTGAGGGTTACATGTTGATGATGTTATGGTGCATGTTTGAGTCAAGTATTTGGTATATTTTTGAGGCACTGGCACATGCTTGAGGCACACATTAGGTGCATGTTTCTGGCATATACTTGGCATATGATCTTGTTTGTTTGGTAATTTTTTGAGGCACTTAATTTATGATATCTTATGATACATGGTGTATGGCATGATTGAGACATATCATGAATGATATGGTATATGGTTGGGGAACATGGTTTGAGAAGCATATTGGATATTGGGCACATTGTTTGAGATAAATTTTTAGTATATGTATGAGGCCTTCCCTGGTGACATTGATGCATGGTGAGATACATAGTTGATGCATGATAGTGTGTTGGCATGTGGTATGGCACTGGTTTTGGTTGATTCATGATTTGGTATAGGTTTGGTACATGGTATGGTACAAGTTTTGGTACATGAATGATGCATGATTTGGTATAGGTTTGGTACATGATTTGGTATAGGTTTCATACATTATTTGGTATAGTTTGTGGTACACGGTCGATCCTTGGTATGGTACAGGTTGATGGTTTAGTACATGTTTTGGTACATGGTTGAGACACATATCTTGTGATGGTATATTGGTGATCTTGGTGCATGCTTAATAGAGACATGTGTTGATGATGTTGGACATCTAGTCGAGAGGTGTCCTTGGTATATGATCCATGTGAGAGGTTGGAAAGGTTGATGTGACAGAGATAGTGACAATGACAGTGACAATGACAGTGGCAGTCGAAGTGGTAGTGGTAGTGACAATGGCAATGGAAGTGGTAGTGACATTTGGTCTACACTTATATTTCATAGCGGCAAGATGGGGAAAGGAAAGAGGGTTGTATCCTCATTCTAGTTGGTGTCGAAGAACACAGGGTGTTGTATTTTCCTTCAGGTTGGAGCCTTAGAATAAGGGGGTTGTAGCCTCCTTCTAGTTGGAGCCAAATAATTCAAGTAGTTGTAGCTTCCTTCAGGTTGGTTCCTGTAAAGCAGAGGGTTGGTTCCTCCTTCCAGTTAGTGCTGGAGAATTTGGAAGTTGGTTCTTCCTATGAATTCCTTCTTGATATATATAAGAAAGAATTCTAAGGTTTTCTCCTACTTGTGTCTCCATGTAAATTCTAGTGTATTGTGTACTTGATGTGATGTTGCTTATGTTTACATGATCATGATATAGATATGATATAATGATGATATATTTCTAATAAATTTGACATATATATGTGTGTGTGTGTGTGTGTGTGTGTGTGTGTGTGATATTAAAGAATGTGCAAGTACAAAACAACAAGAAAGATGTTCATCATGTTAGACAGATTTAGAAGAAAAAAGTTGTGAAGAAGGCATAATAGATATTGAAGAAAAATTAATCAGTGATCTAGATGAACTAACAAAAGAAAGGAAGAAGAACCAGACACTTGAGGAAAAATTAGTCAAGAATATTTACCAAGAATCTTTTGAAGAATCCCAACAGGTCATCGTGAAACTAAAAGCTCAGTTAGAAAAATCCAGAAATATCGAAGAAACACACAAGAGTCATATGGAAGAGAAGCGGTGTTTGGAAACTGAAAGAAAAGAATCAGAGAATAAAGAGAATATTTTGACAAAACATCTTAAGGAAAGAATTGATGAATTAAATCATCTTGAATAAGAATTTGGTCAAGAAGAGAGAAGACTTGAAAAATAAATCATCTCCTTGAAATTCAACTTGAAGAAGCAAAGAGAACAAAAGAAGTCATGTAAACTTAGATGATGAAGAAATAAGAAGAGGTTGAGAAGATTGAAGAAAAAGTTGTCACATTGAGAGACAAAATCATCAAGCTCGACTAGAACGTTGAAAATATAGAAACATCCACATCATCAGCAGAGAATTTTGAAGAGAAACACTCTAATTTTCGAGAAAAGAAAAATGAAGCAATGAGTAAGATTTATGTAGAAGTACTCAAAGGAAGGAATCATGGTTAGTCATAATCAAATAAAAATGATAGAGATACATATTCAAGAAGAACCTCCACATTCAATACACAAAGAAGTTTCAATCATGATCATGATTAGCCAAGGAAAGAATTCATAAATACTATACCACAAAGAAGATCATTCACTCCCATGTATGCAAATTACTTTTATGGACATTGTTTTTATTGTACTAACTTTTGACATAAAGTTGCAGATTGAAGGGCTTATGAAAACAAATTTCAATAAAGAAATACTTATGTGTACCCACACAATATTGAATGTTACAAATGCCAAAATTGTGATCACATAGCTCATGATTGTAGAAGCATGATGGATACTTCTATGATAAAGAACATTGACATCAAATATAATAAAGTTTGGAAAAGAAAACAAGAACAGTTAAAGGAATATCAGATGAATGAAGGACACCCATAATTCATACTCTTAGAAATGGAAATAGTATGAGATGAAAACAAATCTACAGGGATAAAGGAAGATGCCATATATAGGAATATTTGGAGAAGAAATGAAAAACAAGAAGAACAAATGAATAAAGAATAGGTCCCAGAGATCGCAAGATTTATAGTAGTGTGAGAAAGAAAAGAAGAGAAGGTGAATAAATAAAATGCCTAATACATTGTACTTTTAGGAATTGTAGTGCAAGATCAATCCATAGGAAGAAAGAAAGAAGTCATATTTCATAGACATAGTGAGTCTACAGATGAAGAGGAAGATTACTCCACATCAGAGAGGGTATTTTTCTAAGCCACACAGCTTGGATACTCCCAGTGAATATGAATATTGAATAGGGGGAGTCAGTGTAGTAGATACTACAGATCAGAGAACCATCCTTCGAGCAGTTTGAAGTATTTGTAGAAGACAAATTCAGAGTAGTCAGATACCAGAAGTGCAGTGTTCCCACACATGTATCGATTGACAGTTACGTGGGGAGAAGCTTATAAATATATTCCACGTATGTATTCAGGAAGGGATATCTTCAGTACAGGTTGTTCCAGACATGCATATTTTGTGTACACATTTGCTTTAGTTTAAATATGTGTCATCATAGATGATGATCAGTTGCATCCATGATAGTAGAGTGATATATGGATTACTATTGTGGACAATTTAGTAGAAAAGGTATGGACAGTGTGCGACATATGAAAAAATATGGATGTTTAGTAGGTATATATAACATGGGTCAGATAATATGCATAGAAATGTATTTACAATTGGAATCAGTTGGTAACAAAAAGACAAGAAGTGAAAGGCACAACATAATAGGGAAATAGAAATTTTCAATCATCAGAATAAAATCATTGAATAGTATGGTCAAGTGAACATGAAAAGTGAATGAATAAATCAAGTAATGAATTATTTTTATTTATCTGAGAATTACAAAAGGAAGCACCAATGGACAATTATCAAGCATTGGAAGAGAGTAAATGAAATATATACATGTAGCCCTACATTGATCTATATGAAATCTTGCAAAGAATTCAAGGGAAGAGATATCATTAGAGAGAGAGATCAAGAAAGAAATATTGGAATCATATAAATAGGGGGAGACATACTGACAAGGGGTATTATCCTTTTTCCCATGATGTGAAAGGGAGAGAAACAGAAAGATCAGAAGAGGAAAAGTCAAGAACATGAAGTTAGAGAAGGATAGTTCAGAGAAGGTATACCTTCAGGGGAATTCACAAGAGAAGAGGAACATGAGGAGAGAAACATGTGAAGAGAAAAGAGAAGAGGAACATGAGGAGAGAAACATGTGAAGAGAAAGAACAAAGGAATGTAAACTGAGAGAAAAATTATATGCATGAAGACAAGGGGAGAAACCCCAAGGAGAGACACCCTTTTTTATTGATGTCAAAGGGGGAGAGTGAGAAACATTGATGAGGACCAATGGTCACAGGGGGAGCATGAGTGTTAGAATTCCCATCAGTGTTTCCATCAATACCAAAGGGGGAGATTGTTGGACAATTGGTCTGGACAGTTGGTTTTCCTTAATGTCAACCCTTGGATATTGATGTCATCCCTTGGAGAAGTTTGAACACCCTATAGATGTGATTGAGCAGGGGGAGCATGAGTGTTAGAATTCCCATCAGTGTTTCCATCAATACCAAAGGGGGAGATTGTTGGACAATTGGTCTGGACAGTTGGTTTTCCTTAATGTCAACCCTTGGATATTGATGTCATCCCTTGGAGAAGTTTGAACACCCTATAGATGTGATTGAGATTGATGGTGAGTTAGTTGTCATTGATGGAGTGGTTGATATCACTAGATGTGATAGGTTCATTTGATGAAGTCTAAACAAAGCACTGGAGGTGTGGTTAGGATATGCCTAGGGGATGTGGTTACAATACCCGAAGCTTGTTGAGGAATATGGACACGAAGGATAGTGTAAATTCAGATAAGACACTCATAGATTGTTAATCCTTGTCGTGTCATTCCCAGTTATAGGTGGTAATCTGTGTGGTTCCTCATGGTTGAGGAGTTATGAGGTCATGAAGTTGGAAGCCC
>CBVK0100589964.1:0-12697 GCA_900067695.1 Picea abies | reverse complement strand
ACGACTCACTATAGGGTCAGTGCGGCCGCGACTTCAAGTCACTTTAAGAGAGCAACTATGAAAGTAAATACAACTGCTAAATGAAAGATGAATAAACTAATAAATTTGTTTAAAGGAAAGATCTTGGTTAAGATATATTGTGTGATGGAAGTGAATCCTTGGAAATAGTTCAGTGGAGATGAAAATATCTAGGTGTGAAAATGAATTAGAAAGAGGGAAGAACCCCTTAATTATTTCTTGTTACCTACTGTGATTCTTTGGGGAGAGAAATTGATGTGATCATGCATGTAAATTTTTTGGCATGAGAGTGTTGATAGTTGAATGATGATAAACACCACTGACAAATATGATTGCGTTTGTACTCACAAAAACATTCAGGGTAATGTGACAAGTGCATACAGATATACTAGGACATATCTGAGGATGTTTTATAATTTATTTGTTGTAGTACATGTATTTTTATTTAACATGATAGCTAATGTTATTATGAACGTGATGATATATATCATGAATTAGGAAGGATGGGAACTGTCAGGAAACAAAACTACCAATGATGGATAACCTTAGCTAGAGGGTAGTTACACAAGTTTGTTGATAAAAAATAACGTTGAAGGCACTTAAGGGTCCCCATGAAGCACCACTGATAAGGTAAAATCAAAGAGAGTGTTGAAATCCGTAATAGGTATAACAATATGATGCCTATGTAACATGAGAATGGAAAAAGGGATTGGGTAAGAACCCTTCTGAAGTGTCTTAATATTTTAATATTATGCATATGATTTTGTGTGGCTCTTGTATGGCATTGATACCCAAAAAGGGTATGATTCAAGAAAGAAGATAAACTAAATGATGGAGGTATGAACCTGTAGAATCCAATGATAAGTGAGATCCTTGCAATAAATTCATGAACAAATATGCCATGAATACATCGACCAATCCAAGAGTGATTGGGAAAAAAAGTTCTCATAAGCAACACATTTCTTAAAGGCATTAAGGAGATACATGTGGTAAGAGAGTGAGCATGTATAGGACTTTCAATTGTGGAAGAATTATCTTCCATTAATCTACACAGTTGTATAATGGTAAAGAATATAATTGGGTGGCCAAGAATATTGACACCCTGATTGTCAAATAAAGACAGAATTTTGAAATGGATTCATATGATATATTCATAAAATATATGCTAATTTGAGGTTAGGATCAGTCTGAGGTAGGAAGAATAGTCCTTCTATAATAATGATCTTGCTGTAATAATGAATATGGATAGATAATCCATATGGTGAGAGGTTGGATGAGACCCAACACATCAAGACAAAGTGCATAATATGAAAAGTGATGACCTGAAATCAATGACAGGGGTGCATGGTGTAAGGATGTGGCCATGGATAGTGACACACTGATTAAATTAATTTGATGATTGATTGCATTGGAAAGCTTTGTATAATGAGATGAAACATGAGCAAGGAATGGTGATTTATTTAATAGATAAATGTAATGTAACTGTTGGAATGAACAAATTAAGAATTGTTTACCATAAAAATATATGTGCATGAGAAACTAACAGTTTGTTAGTTGTGTGAAGATTGAAGCTGTAGGAAAGATATTCTTGGATATGACAATAGTGTAAGACCATAAGGGATACCAATTCCTACTGATTATAAAAGAACCAACCTGATAAGAGAAGGAAATATCATACTTGTGGAATCTAGTTCCTATGAGGAACATATATGAAAATGGAATTGTGAAATTTGAAATATGTGAGTGACAGATTTGAAAGAATTTCGATTTGTATCTCACTAATTTTTGAATGAATGTGATGTAAGTGAGATGAAATATTTGTCCAAGGAGGATAGATGGTGGATGTCAGATAAGAAATCATGGAAAAAGGATAATGTGTGACAAGGGAACTTTGTGATAATTTTTTATCACCAAAAAGAATGTGGTGTTGTGGTAACACGTACTGAAGGGACACTTTTGGAAGAGCAAGCCAGAGGGATGCCTCAACAGAGAAATCTTGAGTGAATCTTAAACTGTAAGACTCAGTGAAGTCTATGAAACTCTTCTTGTGTGAGAAATCCTAAAATGAAAGTGACCGTAAGGAAGGTGAGACTTTGATAGCTCGTGTGAAAGACTCAATGGATTCTTTGAAATTTTGTCATATTTTGACTGGGATCATGATCACAATAGTTATGACAATGAAAAACCAATAAGCCAAGTTAATGAGAGAACCATATGGAGGTAGATCCACGAGATGCACAAATAAGAGTTGTGTTGATTTGTAAATTTTCCCCTTAAATTATGAACATCATTAAAATATTTATGCATGAATATTTTGATGACATGCTACTTCTTAAAATTATTGTGGTCATGTTTGAAAAATCTAGAGTTCATGAAGGGATCAGGCTATAAGGAAAAGAAAGAGGAAAACATTGTTGAAGTAACCAAAAAATGAAAGCATGATAGGTGATTCCTGAGAAAGAACACTAGGGACGGTGTTCCTTTGAAGGGGGAGGGGATTGTAAAACCCCTTATCATAAACCTTTGATTATTGTAATTAATTATAATTAATGGTTGCCATGAAAATGACATGGAAATATTGTAACTATATTATTTTTTAAATTGATAATTCCAACCAGTTGACTGATGGGTGAATCCTTAAGTACTGGCCATGATAACACTATAGGAATAAGAGTAAATTTTGTTAGAACGAAGGAACCCAAACCTCCTTGCTTAAATATTTGTTTTGGAAATAATGAGTTATTTTGTCAACCTTGATTTCTAGGAAATTAGTTAATGAGGAAGGTTTCCTGAGGTGATAGGTGATACCAAAAAAGGATCACCACAAGTCCCTTGATTGACCCATGGGATTTCCTTCTGACAGATGGAAGGGAATAGATAGAGAAGCTTCCAAATAAAAAGTATCCAATAAAATCACACGAGAGGGAATACAATAAAAGCAAGGGTTGTTGGTTCTGGAGGAAAAATGAGGAACTGGGAAGGAGTTCTGGGAAGAGGTCTATAGAAGAATTGAGAAAAGGGAGAACACATAGGTAAGTGGAGAGAGTCCCTAGTGGTATCATGGCTTATCAAGAGGGTGGACAATATGGAGAGCATTGCTACTTTTAAGCCTATTGTAGGGTGGAAAAGCAAATTATGTTTGTAATAGATAAGTATCTCATTACCCTATGAGATTGAGTAAAGGAATTGAATTATGTTTGTAATTATTCCTTGAATGTATTCACTTGATCTGTGGAATTGATACATTCTCACTGGTAAACCATTACAAAGAGGTAATAGTGGAATAGAATCTAATTTTGGTATCTCGTGAATGCATTCATGGACAGTTAGAATCTGTGAAAGAATTGATCAATACATGTATTAATGATAAGTTTGCATGTTGATTTAAAGGAGGTGATATGACCCTTATTCCCCATTAACTAAACTTTTTAAATTCCTGGATGAATCGACAAGACTTTGCAGTTTTTAATCCCTAAGTCGAAAACTAATCTCAGTTGTTAAATTATGGTTTGGACACCCATCAAAGCCCCTCATAAGTTAACGTGAAAGTGGTGGTTGTAGAATCAAAGGATGGTTTAATGAAAACCATCAATTCTTATTGGATATCTTTGAACATCAAATGTCGGACATCGAGAGATCCTTAGGGAAAGCTAGGAGAAAATCGTCGACACACTGATGTTGAGAAAAAGGTTCTGGTCCTTGGTTCCACCCTTATCACCTCCCTGGATAAGAGCATAATGATTTGGATGTAATTTTATATATATCCATTATATGGGAATATCGATAGATCCAAGCCATATATCTTTGTAAATCTCATGAGGAAATCATCATTGTGGTACCAGAACATTGGACCCTGGGAAACATTTATGTTATGCTTGTTGAAAGGTTTGACACCTAGGAACTAGGGTTCTAGCCTATGTTTCCTCTTTCTATTTATATAACTAAAGGGAATAGAAAGAGGATATCTTGAAAATTAGATTAGAGCATCAAGAGATCTCGATCATTACATTTCCCTTAGGAAATATTAGGAGGGAAATTCCATGCCTGGAACTCAGGGGATAAATTTAAGTTGTTGAATAGGATAAAGGAGGGATATCCACTATATATCATGGTCAAGCGGGGTCAATTAGATCTCAGACCCTGGAATTTCTTCCCAAGTCTAATATGTTGGCACAGGCCGGTGGCCCTATGCCCGATGGTAAAGGTTCTCACGCAGGGTTCCAAATCCTTTTATTATATATATAGGCATGAGTAGGGAGGTGACATTGTGTATGATGTGGAATCTATATAGGAAAAAAGTGTGGCCAAGGATGCTACATGGTCTAGTCTAATTTAACCATGCATTGAGTGTGGGGTTGGATCAGGCTCCAAAACCCTACATTGGTGCCTTTAAATGAGAGTCATCAAATCTATCGAGAGAAAACCTAACCATAGATCTCATAGTAAAGGAAAAGGAACATAACCCCGAGGATGATATAATTAATCCTCTCGTAATCCTTGGGTTAAGTTAAGTTAATCCTCTCATAATCCCCAGACCAGAGCCTCTCGAGGTTCATACTACTTGAGAATTTCCAGTGTCCCAACATCCGGGACGATGTGTCACTCAGAGGCTAGTCCACATGTCAGACGAGTATTGGGTCGCATGTTATAATGGTAGTTGACACATCCTAAGGATGACGCTTGTCATCACTTGAATGGTTAGTGAGTAAGGGGGTGGACCCTCGCTATCTTGTAGCTCAGATATAGGTACAATAGGCCTAAGCCATGGGATCTAAGGGAGAATAAATTTTCTACCGTAGATCTGGGTCAAGGGAGGTCAATCGGACCTGGCACCCACATAAATATTTAGTTATACAAGGTATAAAAGGAGCCTAGGAATCGATTTCTATGAAAACACAATGACATGTGTGTCCTCCCTAGATTTGATACGAAGAGAGAATATAGGTCATTGATCTATTGAGGGACAAGGTGATATCCACCATATATCTCTATCGAGAGATTAAGTGGGATCCCATCAAGGTCCAATATTATTGTATGCACACCTTTCTTTATATCCTTCAGATCTACTATTGAGAAACGTAAGCCATAGATCTCGTAGGGTTGTAACTCCATGATGAATTTAATTTATCAATCTCATAATTACAATATTATTTGAACTAATCCCCTCATAATAACTGACACCGACAAATTTCCAAGATCACACCATATGTAAGGTTCGAAATATGGTGCTCGGTAGTGATGTGGCATGTGATGATTGGTCCATGTGTCACAATAAAGGAAGGCCATATGTCATCCTAAGGGGGTACCATGTGTTATGCAGATTTGGAAAAAATGGACTAGGTTCTGTAGGGAAAATGTGATTTGAAACTGGGGTGACAGTGATACCAAACATGACTTGGTTCTATTCCACTTGATTAAGGTCATATTTACAATTTCCAATCTATTGAACTTGATTGCATTAAAGTTGAAAATATGTTCTTATGAAGAATTGAATCCAAATTGAATATAACTTGGTGAAATATGTTGTTTGTCTCATAATCCATTACTTAATGCATTTAATAAAACATAGTTGCAGAAATAAATCATGCATAAGGAAACATGAGATGAAAGAACAACACATGAAAATAGATCACCATTGTTAATGGAGTTCACCAATATGGCTACATCTCCGGATCCGCTGGAATACAAATTGATTCATTATCCTTCCTTTGACAAGGAGGAAATATTCTCACAAAAAGGTGGCACAATTCTTCAAACACCAAAAGGACGACATTATCCAAAAAAGGGGCTTGAATCTCCCAAAGGGGATTACATAAAAACCACAAGCATGAGTGTATTTCCTCAAAGAGCTCTCCAAAATATCCTCTAAAGGGCCTCCAAAAATCCACTCATAGCCTTCTCCCCCAAGGCTTCAATTAAAGGGATTTAAATCATTTTTCCTAGCTCCATAATACAAAAAGAAAAGATCCATGAATTTAGGATCTGATGCCTACTCAAGTACAAAAATGAGAAAGACCCTTAACTTCCTCCTTGAGACTAGGAATCCACTTGTAATAAAGTGAGGAAAATTCCAAGCCAACTCACAAGACCCTTAACTTCCTCCTTAAGACTAGGAAGCTAATTTCCCATTAAAATTAGGAAACTAATTCGTGAGTTATATTCTCATAACTAATTTCCCATTTTATAATTAAATTAATATCACGTGAAATTCTCAAACTCAATTTTAGCATTAATCATTTGTCTCATATGCGTGACTAATATATGAGTTTTCTCATACTCTTTTCAAAGTATTAATCACATTTATATTTTAAACAAATAATTTATGTTCATTAATTATTCGTTTCCACTTATTATCAAACATTTTAATGATTTTACCCATGGTGTGCAAATTTAGAATTTGTCATGTGGAGATCCTCCTGGATCAAACCTCCCCACAAAAAGCACTTTTGGTCCTCCAAAAGTATGGAACGAAAACTTGAATGTCTGCAACCGTTTTCTAGGAAGAGTCTTACACTCCATGATGCACTTCCTGCTCCTTGATCTGCATGACAAATGTTTCTGAAATGCCACACCCTTCTTCTCCTTCACCTTTGTACTTCAAAATGAGGATGTCAATGTAAACACTTGCACCAATGCAAATCTCAGTTAATTCCTTGATCTGCATAAAAAAATGTCTCTGAAAGGTTGCACCCTTCTTCTCCTTCACCTTTTTACTTCAGGATGAGGATGTCGATGTCGACACTTGCATCAATGAAAATATAAAATTGATTCCTTTATTTGCATAACAAATGTCCCTAAAATGCCACACCCTTCTTCTCCTTCACCTTTGTACTTCAGAATGAGGATGTCGATCCCAACACTTGCATAAATGAAAATCTATAGTTGACAAGACATGATAATAACTTCAAAGAAATACCAAACTTACCATGAGTTTATAAAACACTCATGGATAAGTTTACAATGATTACAAAGGGATTGGATTGTCACAAGCATGTGGAAATGTCTCTCCTTCAAAGAGATGATCTCCTCAGACAACACAAGGGATAAGTTCTCACAAACATGTGGCAATGTCTCTCTTACAAAGATACAGTCTCTTCTGACGAAGGTTGATCTCTTCTGACGAAGTGTCAAAATGGCCTTATCAGTGCCACACCACCTTGGTTTGCATGCAAAGGCTTATACAATGAATTTACTGCATTAAATCAAATCTTGCTTCCTTGCTGCAACACTCAAATATCACCAAAATTTGCAACATACATTCATCCTTTCACAAATTTAGAAAACAAGACAAAACCACAAATGCATAAATCTTACATTGGTTTTCAATATGTGGCTACTTATGATACACATCACCAGTAGGTTTGTCTCATTATTCTGCAAATTTTGACTGTAGACATGACCATGTTATGAAAGATGCAACTCCCTCGTAAAGTGTGTCATGCATTAATGAAAGAATGGGATTTAGGTATAAGCCATGAAAATCTGCTACTTGGATCACAAAACAAACTACACCATTGGATTCATGGAAAACAATACTGCAAAAATGACTATAACTTTGTCAAATTTTGTCATTGTCACTTTTGGGTCGTCTTCCTTGAAATGTGTGTCAAAGCATTAATGGAAAAATTGGGTTTCAACCATATCCCTTAAATTCCTCTGCTTTGATCATAAAATGGAAAGTGCCATTGAATTTGTGGTGAAAGATCATACAAAAATGACTATACTTTCATCCAATTTTGTCATTGTAATTTTTGGACCCCCTAGCCCTTTGCCTTGATTTGTGTGCAGATGTACTGTACAAACCCTGCAATAAATGAGTTTGTAAGGACCTCAAAATGCATTCCCAGTTGTTGAATTCATTTCCACATGTCTTCCTCTGAATGGTGTCATGTTTCGTGCTGCAAGTGGGGCGCGTGGCAACCTCTAGGTGGTGCCACATGGTGCCTCCTAGTGGTGTCGCATGGTGCCTCCTGGGGTGCCACATGGCACCTCTTGGGGGTTCCACGTGTCATTTTTTATTGGCTCAAGTGCAGTTCAAAAAGGATATTTCTGGGTGACATGTGGCAAACTATGTTGCTTCCACATCACCCTGCTGATGTCATGCTGCCATTTCATTGACCCAATCATCTTCCACATCATTGACTCAGTCAGTTGCCACATCATCAACCCAGTCAGTAGGATGCATCATTGTATGATTAGCTCCACATCAACCTGTATGGATACCACATCATCAACCCATACATCTACCATGTCAGTTGTGCAGTCATTGCCATATCATTCTGTATGGATTCCACATCATTGGCCCAGTCAGTAAATCATGCCATCATATGATTAGTGCCATGTTAGCATGTATGAATTCCATGTCATCGACCTATTCAGATACCACATCATCTATAGTATCAACATCACATCAGCATGTAAGGATGCCACATCATCGACCTCATCAGCTTCCACATCAGCAATAGGGTCAATTCTACGCCAGCCTGTACGAATGCCACTTCATCAACCTAGTCAGGTGCCACATCAATTGTACAATCAACACCATCTCATGCTGTACAGATGTTAGGAACCTAACCTCCCTAATCCCTCACATGGGTATAATAATATAATTCCATGTAATAAATGCCAATATTAATAAGGCCTAGAAATAAGGAAGAATAATTCAAATGTAAGAAGACCTAATAAAAGCGCCTGCTTCTAGAAGGATCTTCCTCTAGATTGTTCTTTTGGATAGATAGAATATAAATAGAAGTAGAGGGTATGAGAAATATTGTCTTGGATATTATTGTAATAAATCTCTACTTTGTAGGAAGTTTCCCCCTCAAAGAGGCAAGTGAACATTGCTATCAATAATCAAAGTGCTCTTTCTGGTGTTATTATGGTATTATTCTGGTATTGTTTTGATTATATCATTGCTTCTATGCCATTTCTATCTAAAATATTTATGTTCTTCATATTATTTTATATCTGGAATACTACAAGTGGTATCATAGCACCTTTCTAGGTAGAAAATTGTGGGTTAAATGTTTTTTCAGGGTAAAGACGTATTCTTACAGTCGGGGAGTCATACACGCAGGAAATACAAGTGGTACCTAAGAACACATCTGTTGGCCACCCTTGTAACCCCTATTGGTACCCCTTCAAGTGGTAGTGCATCAGACAACACATGTATATTGATTGGCCTAGATCTCCTGAATCCCTCCATAGATAAACCAATCGACCGCCTGAATACTATAGTGCCACTATAAACAACACTCAGGAATATACTCTCTAATACTTAGGTATTCAGGTTGTATGACTAAGGGCATGGTCTAGCCTCCTTAGTTGGTGCCCTAAGATATTGGGCAGAGTACTACTGTCGAACCCCACATGTATATCAAAGAGCTATAGGACAGGGTAAACCCTTGTCTGTGTAAACCTTGAATATCCTACCCTTAGGAACAAAAACAAAAAAACATAACAAACAATATCTATTTACGCGCAACTGTGTATTATGCATTCTGGTTGTGCAATTACTACATATTTATTCATGTTAAGAATTTGGGCATTTCATCACTTCAGTATTATTAGTGGTTCCATCGTCACACTTATTTGATACTTGTCCCACTGGGTTCCTCTCTTCACCCCAATTCCAGTGATACCTATCATTTTTAACACATTTTTTTTTGTGGACCCGACCCATCTCCGACACCCTCATTTGTCTCCTATCCCTTTAGATCCCCCTTTTCACTCTGAATGCAATGGTACCTATCATTTTATTCCCTTTTTCTCCATGGTCCCACCCACCGCTCCAGAACCCTTTTGTTTCCCCTATACAATTTTCCTTCTCCTTTGTCCAAATGATTACCACACGAGCCCAAGAACTCAATACCTTGATTGCTGAAAACCACTAGAATAGGGAATACATCAAGCATATCAGTGCCAACATTAGCTCCATCAATTTAACTATTGAGATCCTCAAGGAACAATGTTCCCACATCAAATAACTCAAAGAACACTTCCTGGGTGGTTCCCATAAACCTTCCTCTTCTAAACAACCATCTTATCAGGATGACCATGACTCTTCCCATTAGCAAGGCCCTCATACTACCGACTTTTCTTGAGACCTCTGCCCTCCTAGAAATGAGGTGAAAATTTTTTATGGATTAGATCCTACAGGCTGGGTCACCAAAATGGAACATTATTTTTCTTTTCATGGAATTATTTATGATTTAGCCAAGCTTCGTTATGGTTTCCTACATCTGGATCCGGAACAATGGCAATGGAGAAAAAACGCACGCCAAGGGTATCTTGCTTCAACATAGTTTGTGGCTGAACTTTATGATTAATTTGACTATGACATGCACCATTTAGTCCATTTGACCAAGTTACAATAGTCTAGAACAGTGGAATACTTTATTACAAAATTTGAGTACTTGGCATTTAGAATGAAGGGTGTGTCAGATGCTTTCTTTAGGGAATGCTTTATCAATGGATTTGGAACTTATACTGTTTTCCCTCTTCTTGGAATTGCATGGTTAAGTCCTTAAAATACATGATAATGGGGCCTAGAGTGTGTAACCATTCGAAACCAACAACAATTTCACAACCACCCATGTCTATAGCAAACATATGGGATTTCAGGTGATACTAACTAATTTGTAGTTGCACATTTTGACATTGTCCCCCACATTTCATGGAACCACCATTGGAAATAATTATTTGAAAATTATTGAGGACACAGATGTAACAATTGAATTCTTGGGAAATATGGTGATGAATAAAGTTATGGGTTCTACCACTGTCCACAAGGATGAACTCTGCAGTCCCGCCACCGTCACGAAAACCCCCCAAAATTGGCTTATTTTAAATCAACAATATCTTCACTTCTGGAGCTCCAATTTGGACGATTGTTTTTTTTTAAATTGGGCGAAATTGTGACAGGAACTTATATCTGTAATTGTTTTAGCAATTTCTGCCTCCAAATGATATAAAAAAAAAAAAATCACGGTGTCATCCACGAAAAAAAACCCTGAAAATTTGCATATTTTAAAATGTCTATATCTTGACTTTCCAGACTCTGTTTCAAACAATTTGTTTTTTAAATTGGGTCTTTTTCAAAGAGGAACTCAGATACACAACCTGTTTCTATAAATTCTACACAAAAATATACTTAAATTGTTTGTAATTTTGCGGTTCCATTTCGATTGATTTGTTTTTTGAAATTGGGTATTTTTACGAGAGAAATTTAAATATCCGATTTGTTTTGCAAAATTCAGCTCAGAAAGATTCATATGTGAACCTGAAGTGTGCCTCCCTCTTTTTTCCCTAAAAAAATTGCAAACAAAGGCAAAATTTCTTCCCTTCTTTGTCTAAGGAAAGTGCTATGATACCAATTGTTAAGTACCAAATACCTGAATGCAAAATACCACAATAGTACCAAAGATATTTGAATATAATCACCACACAAGATATATGGAACACTATATAAAACCACAATTATTATAATAAAATCTTTGAGGTAAGGGAACATCATACAATGGATCATATTATGGAAGGGATCCTCTCCTATTCACTTGCCTCTTCGAGGGGGCTTCCTCCTGTTTTGGCTGTGATGATGCCTTGGAACTTATATTGTTGTCCCTCCTATTGGAATTTCATGGTTAAGTCCTTAAAATCCATGAGAATGGGGCCTAGAGTGCATAACCATTTGGAACCAAGAAAAATTCCACAACCACCCATGTCTATAAAAAAGATATGGGATTTTAGGTGATACTGACCAATTTGGAGTCACACATTTTCACATCGTCCCCCACATTTCATGGAACCATCATTGGAAATAATGATTGGAAAATTATTGACGACATAGATGTAACAATTGACTTCTTGGGAAATACAATGATGAATAAAGTTATGGGTGATACCACTGTCCACAAGGATGAACTCTGCAGTCCCGCTGACATCACGAAAACCCCCCAAAACTGGGTTATTTTAAATCAACGATATCTTCACTTTCAAAGCTTTGATTTGGACGATTGTTTTTTTGAAATTGGGTGACATTATGAGAGGAAATCATATATATAATTTTTTTTAGCAATTTCATCCTCGATGAGATATATAAATAAAAACAGTGTGTCGCCATCCGCGAAAAAAAACCCTGAAAAAATGTAGATTTTAAAATGTCTATATCTTTACTTTCCAGACTCTATTTCAGACCATTTTTTTTAATAAATTAGGTCTTTTTCTAAGTTGAAATCAGCATATACAACATGGTTGTATACATTTTTCACAGAAATATGCAGAAATTGTCTGGAATGTCTCGGTTCCATTTCAATCGATTTGTTTTTTGAATTGGGCATTTTTCTGAGAGGAATTTAAATATCCAATTTGTTTTGCAAAATTCAGCTCAGAAATATTTAGATATGAACCTAAAGTGCGCCACCCTATTTTTTTCCTAAAAGATTTGCAAAAAGAGAAAAAACTTCTTCCCTTCTTTAGCCAAGGAAAGTGCTCTGGTACCAATTGTAAAGTACCAAATACTTGAATGCAAAATACCACAATAGTAACAAAGATAACTGAATATAATCACCACACAAGAAATATAGAACAATATAGAAAACCACCACTTTATTATAAAAAAAACCCTTGAGGTAGGGAAACTTCATACAATGGATCATATTATGGAAGGGATCCTCTCCTG
>CBVK0100589963.1:0-10011 GCA_900067695.1 Picea abies | reverse complement strand
ATATGGCTTCCCCCTGTTCACTTGTCTCTTCGAGATGGCTTCCTCCTGTTCTGGCTGTGATGATGCCTTGGAACTTATATTGTTGTCCCTCCTGTCGGAATTGCATAGTTAAGTCCTTAAAATCCATGATAATGGGGCATAGAGTGCATAACCATTCGACACCAAGATCAATGTCACAACCACCCATGTCTATAGTAAACATATGGGATTTCAGGTGATACTAACCAATTTGGAGTCACACATTTTCACATCGTCCCCCACAATTCATGGAACCACCATTGGCAATCATGATTTGAAAATTATTGACGGCACAGAGGTAACAATTGACTTTTTTGGAAATGAGGCGATGAATAAATTTATGGGTGCTACCACTGTCCACAAGGATGAACTCTGCGGTCTCGCTGCCATCACGAAAACCCCCAAAACTGGCTTATTTTAAATCAACAATATCTTTACTTTCGGAGCTCCGATTTGGACGATTGTTTTTTTGAAATTGGGTGAAATTGTGAGGAACTCAAATACGTAATATTTTTTTATCAATTTTGGCCTCCATGTGTTACAGAAATCAAAAAATTGCATTGTCGTCTATGGAAAAAAAACCCTGAAACATTACAGATTTTAAAATGTCTATATCTTGACTTTTCAGACTCCATTTTGGACGATTGTTTTTTATAAATCGGGTATTTTTCTAAGAAGAACTTAGATATATAACCTGTTTCTACAAATTTTTCATATAAATATACAAAAAATATTTGAAATGTCTCGGTTCTATTTCAACCGATTTGTTTTTTGAAATTGGGTATTTTTCTAAGAGGAATTGAAATATCCAATTTGTTTTGCAAAATTCAGCTCAGAAAGCTTCATATGTGAACCTGATGTGTGTCTCCCTCATTTTTCCCTAAAAAAATTGCAAAAAGAGAAAAAACTTATTCCCTACTTTGGCCAAGGAAACTTCTCTTATACCAATTGTTAAGTACCAAATACTTGAATGCAAAATACCACAATAATACCAAATATATCTAAATATAATCACCATACAAGATATATGGAACAATATAGAAAACCACCACTTTATTATAAGAAAACCCTTGAGTTAGGGAAACACCATACAATGGATCCTATTATGGAAGGGATCCTCTCTTGTTGACTTGCCTCTTTGAGGGGGCTTCCTTATGTTCTCGCTGCGATGATGTCTTGGAACTTATACTATTGTCCCTCCTCTTGGAATATCATTGTTAAGTCCTTAAAATCCATGAGAATGGGGCCTAGAGTGTTTAACCATTTGGAACCAAGAAAAATTTCACAACTACCCATATCTATAGAAAACATATGAGATTTCAGGTGATACTGACCAATTTGGAGTCGCACATTTTTACATTGTCCCCCACATTTCATGGAACCACTATTTGCAATTACGATTTGAAAATTATCGACGACACGGATGTAACAATTGAATTCTTTGTCAATGCGGCAATGAATAAAGTTATGGGTGCTACCATTTTCCACAAGGATGAACTCTACAGTCCCGTCGACGTCACGAAAACCCCCCCAAAATAGCTTATTTTAAATCAACGATATCTTCACTTCTAGAGCTCCGATTTGGACGATTGTTTTTTTTTAAATTGGGAGAAATTGTGAGAGGAAATCAGATATCTATTTTTTTTTTAGCAATTTTGGCCTTCAGGTGCTACAGAAATCAAAACATTGCGTCGTCATCTGCAAAAAAACCCTGAAATTTTGCAGATTTTAAAATGTATATATCTTGACTTTCCAAACTCTATTTTGGACTTTTTTTTTTTGAATTGGGTCTTTTTCTGAGATAAACTCAAATATACAACCTGTTTCGGAAAATTTGCAAGGAAACATACAAAAAATGTCCAAAATTTCAAGGTTTCGTTTCGGTCAATTTGTTTTTTGAATTGGGTATTTTTTCGAGAGAAATTTAAATATCCAATTTTTTTTTTAAATATCATCTCAGAAAGCTTCAAATATGAACCTGAAGTGAGCCTCCCTCTTTTTTCTCTAAAATAGTTGCAAAAAGAGAAAAAAAATTCTTCCCTTCTTTGGCCAAGGAAAGTGCTCTGATACCAGTTGTTAAGTACCAAATACCTGAATGCAAAATACCACAATAGTACCAAAGTTATCCGAATATAATCACCACACAAGATATATGGAACAATATATAAAACCACCACTTTGTTATAAGAAAACTTTTGATGTAGGGAAACACTATACAATGGATCATATTATGGAAGGGATCCTCTCCTATTCACTTTCCTCTTTGATGGGGCTTCCTCATGTTCTGGCTGCGATGATGCCTTGTAACTTATACTGTTGTCCCTCCTATTGGAATTGCATGGTTAAGTCCTTAAAATCCATGAGAATGGGTCCTAGAGTGCATAACTATTCGACACTAAGAACAATGTCACAACCACCCATGTCTATATCAAACATATGGGATTTCAGGTGATACTGACCAATTTGGAGTCGCACATTTTCACATCGTCCCCCACATTTCATGGAACCACCATTGGCAATCATGATTTGAAAATTATTGATGACACAGATGTAACAATTGACTTCTTGGGCAATGCAGCGATGAATAAATTTATGGGTGCTACCAATGTCCACAAGGATTATGAATTTCCTATTTTTAATGAAACCAATTAATTTGAGAGTTTGGGTAGCAGAGATGCCAGTGAGGACATTAAGTGAAATCACCAAGTCAATGTCTGGTGGGTCAGAGGGTGGGGTGAGGTCAAAAGGGTGGTGGTAGTTCCTCCCTAGGAATAAAAACAACATCTTCTTCAGAAACATCATCAGTTCCCATCGCATGTAAAAGATCCTCAAAAAAGGTCATTCGGGAATTATAGCCCAACTCCACTCCATTCATGTTGTTGAGACACCTTATGTGCATCTAGACCTCCAATCTATCCTCTCACGACACAATGTTGATTTTACCACCTCTCAAGAACTTCCCCCTTCGCGTGGAGTCCATGATCATTCCATCCCTCTCATCCTGGGAAATCTTCCTCCCAATGTTCGGCCTTATCATCATCCCTCTGCCCAGAAGAATGAAATTGAGAAAATTGTTAATGAATTGGTAGAATTAGGTGTTATCTATCCCAGTACTAGCACCTATTCTTACCCTGCAGTCATGGTACTCAGAAAAGAAGGTACTTGGTGCATGTGTCCTAATTTATGAGCCCTCAACAAACTCAAAATCAAAGTCAAATTCCCCATTCTTGTCATTGATGACCTCTTTCATGAATTGAGTGGTGCTCAATAATTCACCAAATTGGATCTATGTTTTGGCTACCACCAGATCTATATGAAACAAGAAGACATTCTGAAGACTACATTTCGCACTTATGAGGGTCATTATGAATTCTTGGTAATGCCCTTTGGATTGTGTAATTCTCCTTCCACTTTCCAAAGTCTTATGAATCATTTCTTCCATACTTTTCTCCATCATTTTTTCTTAGTTTTCTTTGATGATATTCTCATCTATAGTAAAACTTGGCCATCCCAGCCTTTGGTGCCTCATAAGTGGAATACATGGTTCATATTGTCTGCAAGGATGGTGTTCGAGTGGATCCTAAGAAAATTGAATTTATGCAAGATTGGCCTTGCCCTAAAAATATTAAGTTCTTGCATGGTTCTTTGGGTTTGACAGGCTATTATAGGAGTTTTTATCGGAATAATGGAAAGATTGCAGCTCCTCTCACTTCCCTCCTTAAAAGGAATGATTTTACTTGGACTTAGTTGTTGATCATGCCTTCCAAGCCTTAAAATATGCTATGTGTTCGACCCCTATCCTAGCCCTCCCATAATTCATAAAAACATTCATATTGGAATGTGATTCTTCCGGGAAAGGAATTGAAGTTGTCCTCATGCAAGATGGTAGGACCTTTTCCTTCACTAAAAAACAAATTTTAGAGAAACATTTGGGACAATCCATTTATGAAAATGAAATGTTATATATTCTGCATGCTTTGGATCTATGGAGTTCTTATTTATTGGGTCAATGATTCCAAATCAAAATTGATCATCCCCTACGCAAATTTAAATGTTATATACTTGAGAAATGTTATATATTCTCAAGTATTTCCTGGAACAACAAATTTCATCCCCTACGCAACAAAAATGGGTGACCAAGTTATTTGGCTATGATTTTGAGATCATTTACAAGAAGGGAAATGAAAATGTAGTGGTTAATGCTCTTTCCCATAAATATGAAGAAGATGGGTATCATTTATCCCTTTCCTTCATTGTACCATATTGGCTCCAAGCTATTCATCAGGAATGGTTGCGAGACCCAAAATTTTTTAGCTTGCTCCACCAATTGCAACACAATTCTTCAGTTTCTCTAGGGTACTCTTGGCATAATGAAGAGCTTCGCTACAAAGGTCATTTGTATTTATGGAAGCAATCCCAACTTAAACCCACAGTTGTTTATGAACTTCATGCCTCACCAACAACCAGGAATTCAGGGTTTACCAAAACCTATGAATGGGCCAAACGTTCTTTTTTCTGGGAGGGTATGAAACATGACGTATGCACCTTTGTGGATGAATGTGAGGTATGCCAATGCAAAAGGGAGAAAATGTCAAATCTCCAGGCACACTCCAACCACTTTCTATTCCCCCTTCTATTTGGTGAGATATTTCTATGGATTTCATTGTGGGATTACCTAAATCGGGCAATAAGTCATTCGTCATGGTGGTAGTAGACCATCTCTCCAAATATGCTCATTTTTTTTCTCTTCAACACCCATTCACAACCACCACAATCTCTCAAATATTCATGGATAATATATTCAAGCTTCATGGCATGCCTAATTCTATTGTCTTTGATAGAGACCCCACTTTCACTAGCAATTTTGGCAAGAATTGTTCAAGCTACAGGGCACCCAATTTGATCTCATCAATGCCTATAACCCCATGATGAATGGCCAGACTAAAGTTGTCAACAAGTGTTTGGAAACATATTTGAGATGTTTTTCATATGAGTGGAAAAAATGGTGGGCTCAATGGTTACCCCTAGTTTAATGGTGGTACAACACATCTTACCATACATCTACTCGCATGACTCCTTTTGAAGCATTATATGGCCAAAATCCCCCATTGGTTCTCTCCTATATGCTAGGGGTTTCGAACGTTCAAGAGGTTGAAAAAAATCTTATAGTTCACAAGGCTATTCTTTGTGCCCTCAAAGATAATTTAGTCATGGATCAGAATTGCATGAAGAAACAAGCAAATCCAGGTCGTTTTGAATTCCATTTTGTTGAAGGGGACCAGTTATTTCTTTGACTACAACCTTGTAAAAAGACTTCACTCAAATCTCAACATTGTCAGAAACTTGCGCCCAAATTTTATGGTCCTTATACAATGCTCAAGCATGTGGGATTGATGGCCTGTCAGTTAGCTCTACCCAGTCGGTCAAAGCTCCATCATGTTTTTCATGTTTCCTACTTAAAGAAGGCGATTGGAACTAAGTTCCAAACTCAAACTAGTCTCCTTGAGTTGGATGAAGAAGGTTCCATATGGTTGCAACCACAAGCAATATTGGCCTAGAGAGAGCATCGTCTCCGTCAGTGCACCATCCAAGAAGTGCTATTCCAATGGAAAGATACAACTCCAGAATATTCCACCTAGGAACCAACCACCATTCTACAACAAGTCCCTCATTTGACGCCATGAGAACAAGGTTGTTCTTCAAGGGGGAGGGTATGTTAGGGACCTAACCTACCTAACCTCTCATGTAGGTAGAATAATATAATTCCATGTAATAAAGACCAATATTAATAAGGCCTAGCAATAAGGAAGAACAAGTCAAATGTAAGAAGACCTAATAGAAGATTTCGCTTATAGAATGATCTTCCTCTAGATTGTTCTTTTGGATAAATAGAGTATAAATAGAAGTAGAGGGTATGAGAAATATTTTCTTCGATATTATTGTAATAGATGTCTTCTCTGTTGGAGTTTTCCCCCTTGAAGAGGCAAGTGAACATTTCTATCAGTAATCAAAGTGCTCTTTCTGGTGTTATTATGGCATTATTATGGTATTATTCTGATTATATCATTGCTTCTCTGCCATTTCTAGCTAAAATATTTCTATTATGCATACTATTTTATATCTGGAATACTACAATGGATGACACATCATCAACCCAATAAGATGTCACATCATATTGTATAGTCAGAGCCACATCATATTGTATGGATGACACATGGTATCCCTCGTGCTGCCATGTCAGCACATTGACATTAGCAATGTATGGATTTCGTCATTTTCCCAAAAACTTTAGATGGCTATCACTTTGTCACCATAAATTTGTTTCATGATTCATTTGCACTGTTGGAAAGGTATCGATGAGCTCTTTGAGATGATGATGGTTTGTTCAGATTCTGGGAACTTTGATTTTTGAGCTAGTTTGGAGCCCCATGGTTCGATAACTCAAAATAGGTGGCCCCTATCAACTAACTCAAGGATTTTATTCATCCTTTCAGTCATCAAGAAGAATATATCCTCCTTTCCATGCCATTTATTTTCTGGTAGCTGGCCTTCTTCCTGTATTTGGATTTCTTTGTCCTTCTTGGGATGTAGCTCTAGATAGAGTGTCCAACATG
The DNA here is from genome assembly GCA_900067695.1 of Picea abies. Taxonomy (NCBI): domain Eukaryota; kingdom Viridiplantae; phylum Streptophyta; class Pinopsida; order Pinales; family Pinaceae; genus Picea; species Picea abies. Next base: position 3,379 of record CBVK0100589963.1, on the reverse strand, counting down.
TGGCTTCCTGATGTCCACCCTTGTTGCAATGGGTGCAATGGTTCCTCTTGGTCCATGTTTTCATGCCTTTATTTTTATTCCCATGTGGAGAAGGGTCCTCATAACTTGGGTTCTTTCTAGCTGCCATAGCCTTCATATACAAGGCCATTCTTTTCCAACACTTGGAAACAACATGGTTATCCATACCAGAAAACGTAGATGTTTTTCTATTCCATAAACTTTGTCGATCATTGTCAATTTCATTATAATCAAAATGAACTTTTGAATAATAAGACTTTTATACCTTTCTTGGATGTCTTTAGTGCAGGCTTAGTGAGGAAAACTTGCCTTAGCTCTTTCCTCAAACTGCTCACCTCCCTTTGGAGACGACTTATAATCACAATCATCGGAATGGGATGATGTACTCTCATCCTGCATTGATTCATCACTTGAGTAATCTCTTTCTTCTATTGCTTTGGATCACTCCCCAAATTCCTCTCTGACATAGCCTAGTCCTTCATATCAAGGTAATTCTACCACTTTGATGGGATTCACAATGCCTTTGCTATTTGTTGCGCCTCTTTTTCCACCTAGATGAGAAAAATAGAGGTGTTTGCAAGATTAGTTGGGTTTACTAAGAAGGACAGCTGTAAGGAAAGGGGTTAGAGAAAGAAATATAAAAAGAACAACTAAGAAATAAAATAACAACTAAACTAGTGAGCATATGGACATAAGAACAAAAGAAACAATAAGACCCATGTCACCAATTGTAAGGTTTATATCAGTGAAAGAAAACACCAAGAAGAAAGAGGACTATGAGTCCCTTCTTCCTCCAAGGGAGGGCTCTTGTACCCTGATCAATAAGCTCTTCTTACAACTTTGAATGAAAATGGTGAAATAATTCCTTGCTAATCCACTCAAGGGGTGAGATGGATTGCCCAATGTAATGGTGCTAGTATACTCTTGATGAGAATAGAGGATTCCTCAAGAGAATAGTAGCAGCATAAATTTTCTATTGAAATTCCTTAAGAATGAAGTGCACCCATGGCCTTGTTTTATAGCACCTCTTTGAGGTATTGTGCAACCATCTTGTAGTGTGAAAAGAGGCTAATTAGGGCTTTTTTAGGTCTTTGACCAGCCACCCAGTCGGATCCAGTCCAGATTTGAGTGTCGAATCAACTTGGAAGTTGAACCAGAAGTGGGTGGGAGGCCAACCAATCTCATAAATGCGTCATTCTCAGATGTGCACGGCTTTTAGCGACCACAGTCGTGCATCAGGCACATGTGCACTTTTCCCGCGTTTCCATTTTGCGCATGTGCACGCGCTCCCTGTGTAGTCATAGCGCACTTTAATTTTGTCACTGGTTGTATAGTTTTTGACCCTTTGGAAATTCTTTTGTGGTAATTTTGGTCCATGGGTGACCTCATAACTGTTTGACAATGATGGATTCTTGTAGCCATTTGCGGATGAAATTTTAGTGATAACAGATGCCCCCTAATGGATGAGGTTAGGAGCATACGTATAGCCAAAATTCATTATTGTTTCTTCTACTGAGAGTGTCATTGTAAGAGAGAGCGATAGTGGGATTGTCAAGAGTTACCTGTTGGAGGGAGAAGGGAACCTATAGAACCCAACCTTCCATAAGGTGTGTAAAAATAAACTATGTACAAACGAGGCGGGCATGCCCCATGCTCGTGTCATGTAACTCAAAAAAGGAATGGTGTGTTGATGTATACAACTGCAGTGCCCTCAAGGGTGGTCATGATAAAGGCAGAAGACAATTCTACAGAGGAACATACTCTGAACAGTAGATAGTGACATCTGTAAGAAATATCATGGATTCTGTAGGCATTAATAACCTGGCCAAGTTTAGAGGTCTTTGGAAAATATAAGAAATAATTGCAATAGTCACAAAGTAAGACCCACCGTAACATGAGAAAGTGTTGAAGTCGAATGTTACAGGGGTCAATGACAATAGGGAGCAATTTTGGTTCTCCCTGTGCCATCTGAGACCTCTCATTAGAAAGGTAATGAGAGTCAAGATACTCTCACCCTTCTGGAAATTGTGCAGATGTCGACAAAAAGGGGGATGTGACTCCGAGAAGAAAAGAGCTTCATGAAATCTACTAGGTGAGGTTAGGAACCGAGGAGGTACATGGATGAAATGAAGATGTATGGAGACTCAAGAATGCCCTTGGTTGGGGGTATGTGTGAGGTGTAAGTGGCTGCAACCGTTCAACGAGGTCAAGTGTCGGAGGGACAACAAGATAGGGAATAAGTTGTGCCAGAGGCGGGACAAAGTGAACAAACTCAGAAGGCAGAGGTAAGTGGCATGTGGGATACTTGGAGTATATGGATGATGTCAACAGGGGTAGATGATAAGGAGTGCCCCAACCAAGGGCGACATGGGTTGCATTTGCCAAAAAAGGGAAGAAGGTCGTCAAAGGTGATGAAAAAAGGATATGTAAATGCTAGAAACAAAGGCTTTTTAAAATGTACCAAATAAATAAAGAATAATTTGGGATGAGTGTAAAAATACAGAAACGGGTGCCCCAATGTAATATGGTTGGGCTGGTTAGGGCACAATTTGCTTGGAGAACTGGTGGAGGTTGGGGGCCCCAGTGGAGTCACCAATCTGTTGCGCCTCTTTTTCCACCTAGATGAGAAAAACATAAGTTCTTGCAATCTTAGTTGGGTTTTCTAAGAAGGATAGTTGTAAGGAAAAGGGTTAGAGAAAGAAATATAAAAGAACAACTAAGAAATAAAATAACAACTAAACTAGTGAGCATAGGAACATAAGAACAAAAGAAACAATAAGACCCATGTCACCAATGGTAAGGTTTATATCAGTAAAAAGAAAACACCAAGAATAAAAAGGACTATGAGTCCCTTCTTCCTCCAAGGGAGGGCTCTTGGACCCCCACAAACAAGCTCTTCTTACAACTTTGAATGAAAATGGTGAAAGAATTCCTTGTTAATCCACTCAAGGGGTGAGATGGATTTCCCAATGTAATGGTGCTAGTATGCTCTTAATGAGAATAGAGGATTCCTCAAGAGAATAGTAGCAACATAACTTTTCTATTGAAATTCCTTAAGACTGAAGTGCACCCATGGCCTTGTTTTATAGCACCTCTTTGAGGTCTTGTGCAACCAGCTTGTAGTGTGAAAAGAGGCTAATGAGGGCATTTTTAGGTCTTTGACCAGCTACCCAGTCGGACCCAGTCTAGATTTGAGAATCAAATCAACTTGGAAGCTGAACCAGAAGTGGGTGGGAGGCCAACCAATCTCATAAATGCACTTTTCTCATATGTGTGTGGATTTTAGCGACCACAATCATGCATCGGGCACATGTGCATTTTTCTTGCATTTCTGATCCAGGTGGATATCGGGGGCCACCCA
>CBVK0100589960.1:0-13636 GCA_900067695.1 Picea abies | reverse complement strand
TATATATATATATATATATATATATATATATATATATATTCCTAAATTTTGATTTGGAGCATGCAAAATTTGGTGTAATAATTGTGGGATTTTTTTTTAAAGTGTGATTAAATATGGAAAATTCTTTGGCTTTCATATTTGAATGAATCAAACAAGTTAGATTTGTCCAATTATGTGAATTGGAAATTCAAAATTTAGACCATGATGGAAGGGGAAAATGTTTGGTCCATCACATCTAGAAAAGAAGACAAACTGGAAGCCTTTGCAAACTCAATCTAAGATTGGGAGCACCGAGAAATCAAAGAAAAAGTGCTTCTTGGAATGTTTATGATAGACAATACTATTCCACATATTAAAGACAACAAGACATGCAACATCCTCGCTATAATTTTCAATTTAATTAAGGCTTAATGCAGATATAATGTGTGGCTACGGCCAAGTGATGTATATGCAAAATGTATCTATAAATTTTAAGAATAAAAGGTGATGTCAGTTGTTAAGGAGACATGGACATAGATGGGGGATAAATTAATCCACTAGAGAGGGGAGGGTCTAGGAGAATGTCCAAGAGAAGGGTCAAAGGGGGAATTACCCATGTCTATTATTTCCACCCACATTCTTGAATTTTGTTATAATTATGTATTAAACTCTATTATTTTAATGAGTGTCCCCAAATCCAATCATTGAATGCATGTAAGAGGGTGGGTGTGAGAAGTCACATCCCATAGTTATTGGGAGCATGGGGGCGGAGTACAATTGGCTTGGGGAAGTGTGTGAGTTAAGAAAGCAATCCCAAGGAGAGGAATTTGCATGGGAAGCTACAACAATTTAGACAATCAATTTTTTTGCATGAAAAATAAGTTGAGAACAAAAACAGAAGCTCTTGGAGCTAGAGAAACCATGGAGGGTGAATTCTGGAGCATGCTGGAGCATTTTTGGAGTGTTTTGGAATTGAATATTGAAGAGCTAGGTTGTCAGGCATGGAGAGTGAACTCTTGTGTGAGTTGCATTACAACTTGGACCCACACCATTATTTATTTCATTTTTTCAGTTTCCTTACTTGTAGCACAATATACTATTTTTAGCAGTTTTTTGGGTCCTGAACTTGTAAAGTCATTTTGAGGCCCTAAACGATGTTTTTTGGCATCAAATGCTTCGGCGAATATGAGTCTGTTCCAGACTCGATATTCACTATCAATAGTGTAGTCCTCGGATAGATATTTTTAACGATGTATCATGTGCATCAAATGAAGATAGTATGCAAAAGTTACGACCCCGGGAAATTGATGTACCAATTTACCTCGATGGGGCCCATATTTTGGTGTTTCATCTCCTAGGGTTAGGTTTTTGGATGTTTAGGGTTTTCCATTATTTCTCAATAATATATAGGCCTTCGAGCCTCATTGTAACATAGAGTTCAGAGGACAATATCCCCCACATCTCTTCTTAGAGATAAGCTACCAGTGCCCTAGCTATTTTATTTCCATTATGTCTGTAAGCATATTTCATTCATTTGTTGTTAATGAAATGAAGTTTTATTTCCGTTGCATCTCTGCGTTTATGCACATTTATGTATTTCATTGCACTCCTGCATAAATATGGATCAGTGGTATCAAAGCAGTCTGCTCTTTCTCGATCCTTCTTTGCATGTCCCCAACAAGGTCGAGGTATAAGGAGTTAGGTTTTGATCTGGTTGAACCATTGCAAGATCAGCCTCGTAAACCCCGATGAATGCCCATGGGGGAAGAAAAGAAATATGAGTGAGAAGGATATCCTATCAAATTATTTCTCGAGGAGGCCCTCGAGAAACAAAGGAACACGATGATGGACAACTTTGCCCAGATCCTTGAACGAATGCCCACTAGCAGCGCATCTACATCCAACAACCACTCTGGAGGCACCACTCCTTTTAAGGTACAAGTAAAATTTGGCATTCCCATATTTGAGGGACAAATAGATGCAAATGTCATAGATAGATGGTTGAATCTGTTAGAAGGATATTTCTCAATTCATGACTTTTACGACCGAGAAAGGATTATTTTTGCACTCCTTAAAGTCGCCCCCCATGTCAAGGACTAGTGGGAAAACTACTAGGAGCAATAGAGAGAGGGGGAACCCTCTCTGTTCTCAGTCGCACCCACTTGGAATTATTTCCAAGAAGCCATCAAGGAACAATATTATACCATGGGGAGATATGATGACAAATACATAGAATGGACTACACTATGACAACAAAGGGACCAAGATGTGCATGAGATGACGAATTTGTTTCATACCCTACGCAGAAAGTTGGGTATCAAATATTCAGATAAACATTAGGTGTTAAAGTACCATAGTTGTCTGCATAGATACATTCAGGAGGAAATGGAGTTCTTCAACATCTCATCACTTGGTGAGACATATCAGTATGCTACCAAGATTGAGCAGAAGTTCAAACAGAAGAAGCGAGACTTTTGGTCTGCGAATCAAAAGCAAGGGAAAGGTACCCCCAAGCCGTTGAACAAAGGACCAAGCCAAGGCGGGGTGGCCCAAGACAACTCGCCAAAGCTGAAAGAAAAGAACAACACCACAAAGCCAAAAAAGGACATGGGGAAGTGGTGTGAGTTCCATAAGAGCTCCACTCACAACACGAGTGAGTGTCGGGCCAAGTAGTCACTAGTATCTGAGTTGAAGGATTATGAATCGGATGCAAGCTATGACTCTGAATCAAAACTTGACAAGGGGAATGACAGGGGGAAGTAGATTATCAATGCGGAGCCCAACGCCATTGTTTCCACCATGAAGATCTAGAAGAAGGAACCAGAAGATCCATAGGAGGCAAAGCACCTCTTCCATTCCTAGATGTGGGTAAATGGTTCCTCGTTGTAGTTCAATGTTGACAGCAGGAGATGAAATAACCTCATCTCAGTAGAAGTCATGAAATGACTAGGATTTACGACCACAACACACCAACAACCATACACCATCGGGTGGCTGCACCAAGGACAAGACCTCCACGTCAGCCAACAATGTTGCCTTCCCTACAACATCAAGCCCTTCACAGATGAGATATTATGTGAAATTTCTCCTGTTGATGTTTTCTATGTATTATTAGGCCAACCATACTTGTGGAAGAGACATGTTGTGTATAATTCTAGGCCTCATGTTGTTATTATTACTTTGGGCAATAAGTTGTACAAGATACCGAAAATAGCACCACCTACATCCATCTCTTTGGTTACTATAAAACAATGCAGTAAGCTCATTGCCAAAACAAGGAAATTTGTTTTCCTGATGATCCGCCCTTAGGGAAAGAGGAAGACTCTGGCCACGACCTCCTGATAGGGCCCTTCTGCATGACATCAACAAATGGATAAGATCATGGAGAAGTATGAGGACATATCCACCTCCATCACAGGGGTGCCTCTACACTATCATGTCAAGCACCCCATCGATTTGACCCCAGGTGCGTCAATGCCCAATGGACCAATATATCAACGCTTTGTTCTAGAGAATGAAAAAATCAAGAGGTAGATTTAGGAGCTATTATAGAAAGGTCACATCCGTCCAAGTTCATCGCCTTGTGGAAGCCTGATCATGTTGGTGCAGAAGAAGGATAGGACTTGGAGACTCTACATTGACTATCGGGCATTGAATAAGATCACTGTCTGGAATTGGTACCAAATCCCACAGATTGATGACCTTTTGGACCAACTCATGGGGGCAAAATATTTTAGCAAGATCGAATTGAAGTATGGTTATCACCAAGTACCAATTGAACCCTCTAACGTGTAGAAGATTGCCTTCAAATCCAAGGAGGACCTTTTCGAATGGTTGGTCATGCCTTTCAAGTTGATGAATGCCCCTGTAACCTCCATGAGGCTAATGGATGACATCTTGTGACTATTCACCAACTAATTTGTAGTGGTGTACTTGGATGGCATTCTGATCTTCAACCAGACTTGGTAAGAGCACCTTCACCACATTCAACAGGTCCTCCAAACACTGCGACAACACAAGTTGTGTGTCAATTTGGAGAATTGCACTTTTGGCATGACCGAGGTTCAGTATCTGGGATACATTATTGATGAGTGGGGGGTGCATAAGGATCTAGCCAAGATCCAAGTCATTCAGGATTGGCCAGCCCCAACCACACTAACAGAGCTCCACAGATTTTTGGGTCTTGCCAATTTATGTCGCAGGTTCGTGTTGGGATTCTCTCATATCACTTGGCCCTTGAGTCAAGTCACCAAGGGAGGAGTGAAAGAAAAAATCCTTTAGTTTGAATCTCAATAGAAGGTGCTTGAAGAGTTGAAGCATTGCCTCTTCTCTGGACCAGTGCTCATATTACCAGACTTACAACAACCATTTGAGATCGAGACAGATTCCTTTGACTATGCTATTAGGGTGGTCCTTACTCAATAGGGGCATCCAGTGGCATATCACAGTGAGACACTTTCTGACACAGTCCAGAATTATCCCACTTATGAAAAATAGATGTATTCCATTATGCAGGCTAGCCAACAATGGAAGCATTACATTTTGGGAAAGGAAATAGTCATCCACACAGACCATCGACCCTTGTAGTTCATACATACACAAGGGAAGTTGCAGAATGATTGCCATCATAAGTGGTCCACATACCTGCAATAGTTTCATTTGAACATTAAATACAAGAAAGGAAGCACCAATAATCTTGTAGACTTCCTCAGCCAACCACCTATCATGGAGCTAACCATGGTGCTCAACTCTTGTGGGCATGAGACTTCTGATTGGCCACTTCTCTACAAAAGTGATCCGGAATTTGGCCACACATACAATATGGTCTTGGAAGGTAAGAAAGTTGCTAATTTTGACATCCAGGATGCCCTATTATGTCACCTGGGACACCTTTGTGTTCCTTCAAGTGAGCGTGCCAAGATGATTTGGAAGGCGCACTACAGTCAAGTCATTGGGAATTTCATGTTCGAGAAAATCATGGCAGTACTACAAAAGGATTTCAATTGGCTGAACCTTCGACAAGATGTTGGGAAGTACATCAAGTCCTGCACTTCTTGCGCCATTGCTAAACTGACCATCAAAAAGCAATGCCTCTATACTCCGCTGCCTACCCCTAGTCGACCTTGGGAATCCATCTCCATGGATTACATGTCAAACGTTCCTTCTACTAAGCATGGAAATGACTGTGTTTTTGTGGTCATCCAAAGATTCTCAAAGATGTCCATTATGATGGCCTTCAAGAATAATGTCATAGCAGAACCCACTGCCAAAATATTATTTGAATGAGTGTCGGTACACATTGGCATCCCACAGTCTATCATCTCAGATTAGGACAACAGTTTCCTCAGTACATTTTGGTCCAGCCTCTAGTCGATGTTGGACACCAAGCTCACCAACTCCACAACTTTCCATCTGCAAACTAATGGCCTTACAAAGGTCGTTAATCGGATGATCGTACACATTCTATGCCTATAAAACTCAAGGAATCCACACACATGGGATGAAAGCCTCCCATATGTACAACAGGGCTACAATTGGGCTCTCCATAGCTCAACCAACCACAACCCCTTTTAGGTGGGCTTGGGATTCCTTCTACTATGTCCCATTGACGTAGTCATGCCATTTAAGGTTACCCAGGAAGATTCAATCCATGTCCAGTCTGAGGCTGACAAGGCTAACAGCTTCATTGAGCATATTCAACAAATTTTCCAATAGGTTCATGACATATTGGACAGAGCCAATGCTAAGTACAAGCAACAACATGATCAACATCGGGTGCCACACAACTTCTAGGTGGGAGACACAGTGTGGCTACATTTTCAAAAACAACGCCTCCCTGGACCCTACCGCAAGATTCTCCCACTCCAATATGGGCCATACACCATCACCAAGGTTGTAGGGGACAATGCATTTGAGCTTAGTATCCCACTATTCCTTGGTATACACCTAGTGTTCAATGTGGACCACCTTTGGCCCTACTTTCCACCTCTATTGGACACATCTGACATGGAAGAACAACTCACATCAATAGAGTTAAACCCAGATTGCATGGAACAAGCCACAACTAATCATATTATGGACACACAGATCAAGAACACCTGCTAGCAGAGGATCCAACTATGTCGAGTTGTCAAAGCAAGCCAACTCCTTCACTGAGGAAAGTGGCTCATCAGGGACCAAGTTCAGCAGAAGTTTCCTCATCTCATGGGGTAACTCAATGCTATGGGGACCATTGCCTCCTAAGGGGGGAGGAATGATCCAAGTAGATATTGGTGGCCACCCATCTATTCCACTTGGACCCACACCATTGTTTCTTTATTCTTTTTTAGTTTTCTTAATTGTAGCACAATTTACTATTTTTTGCATTTTTTTGGGTCCTGAACTTCCAGATTCATTTTGAGGCCCTAAACGACATTTTTTGGCATCAAATGCTTTGGCAAATATCAATCTATATCAAACTCTATATTCATTGTCAACAATGTAGTCCTCAGATAGATCTTTCTAATGATGTATCATGTTTGTCAAATGAAGATAGTATTCCAAAGTTACAACCCCGATAAATTGATGTACCAATTTACCCCGACAGGGCCCATATTTTGGCATTTCATCTCCTAGGGTTAGGTTTTTGGATGTTTAGGGTTTTCCATTGTTTCTCAATATTATATAGGCCTCCAAGCCTCATTCTAAGAAATATTTTGGAGGATAGTAGCCGCCACATCTCTTCTCAGAGATAAGCTACTAGCACCCTAGCTATTTTATTTCCATTATGTTTGTAAGCATATTTCAGTCATTTGTTGTTAATGAAATGAAGTTTTATTTCCACTGCATCTCTGCATTTATGTGTATTTATGTATTTCATTGTGTTCCTACATAAATCTAGATCAGTGGTATCAAAGCATTCTTATCTTTCTCAATCCTTCTTTGCATGTCCCCAACGAGGTCGGGGTATAAGGAGTTAGGGCTCGATCTGGTTGAACCGTTGCAAGATTAGCCTCATAAAACCTGACAACCACCCATCAAATTATTTCTCGAGGGAGTAGGAGATCCTATAAAATTATTTCTCCAGATAACCCTCGAGAAACAAAGGAATGAGATGATGGACAAATTTGCCCAGATCCTTCAACTATTGCCCATTAGTAGTGCATCTAGATCTAGCAGCCACTTTGGACTTTCCGACCACATCATACCCACAACCATACACCATCGAGTGGCTGCACCAAGGATGGGACCTATGTGTCAACCAAAAATGTTTCCTTCCCTACAACATCAAGCCCTTCACGTATGAGGTATTATGTGACATTACTCCTCTTGATGTTTCCGATGTATTATTAGGCCAACCATACTTGTGGAAGAGACATGTTGTGTATGAGTCAAGGCCTCATGCTATTATTATTTCTTTGGGAAATAAGTTGTACAGGATACTGAAAATATCACCACCTACATCCATCTCTTTTGTTACTGCAAAACAATGCAGTAAGCTCATTGCCAAAACCAAGAAATTTGTTTTCTGGATGATCCGCCCTCAGGGAAAGAAGAATATTGTGGTCATGACCTCTAGACAGGGCCCCTCTACATGACATCAACAGATGGATAAGGTTGTGGAGGAGTATGAGAACATCTTTACCTCCCCCGCAGGGGTGCCTCTACACTTCCAGGTCAAGCATGCCATCGATATGACACCAGGTGCATCGATGCCCAATGGACCAATCTATCGATGCTTTGTTATGGAGACTAACGAAATCAAGAGGTAGATTCAAGAGTTCTTGCAGAAAGGTCACATCTGGCTGAGTTCATCGCCCTGTGGGAGTTTGATCATGCTAGTGTAGAAGAAGGATAGGACTTCAAGACTATGCATTGACTATTGGGCACTGAAAAAGATCACTGTCCATAATAGGTACCCAATCCCATGGATTGATGACCTTTTGGACCAACTCAAGGGGGGAAAATATTTCAGCAAGATCGACTTGAATTATGGGTATCACCAGGTACCAATCGAACCCTCTGATGTGTGGAAGACTTCTTTCAAATCCAAGGAGGACCTTTTCGAATGGTTGGTCATTCCTTTCGGGTTGATGAATGCCGCAACAACCTTCATGAGGCTAACAGACGACATCTTGCAACCAGTCACCAACTCATTTGTAGTGGTGTACTTGGATCACATTCTGATCTTCAGTGAGACTTGAGAAGAGCACCTCCAACACATCTAATAGGTCCTCCAAACACATCGACAACACAAGTTGTGTGCCAATTTGGAGAAGTGAACTTTTGGCATGACCTAGGTTCAATATGTCGAATACATTATTGATGAGCGAGGGGTGCATGTGGATCTAGCCAATATCCAAGTCATTTGGGATTGGCCAGCCCCAACCACCCTAATAGAGCTCTGTATATTTTTTGGTCTTGCTAATTTCTACTACAAGTTCGTGTTGGGATTCTCTCATATCACTTGGCCCTTGAGTCAATTTACCAAGGGAGGAGCGAAAGAAAAATTAATTTGATTGGAGTTCGAAGAGTTAAAGCATCGCCTCTGCTCTGCACCAGTTCTCACATTACCATACTTGCAACAACCATTTGAGATCAAGACATATGCCTCTGACTATGCTATTGGGGTGGTCCTTACTCAATAGGGGAATCCAGTGGCATATCACAGTGAGACACTTTTTGACACATTTTAGAAGTATCCCACTTATGACAAATAGATGTATTCCATTGTGCAAGCTTGCCGACAATGGAAGCATTACATTTTGGGAAAGGAAACAATCATCCACACAGACCATCGACCTTTGTAGTTCATACAGACATAAGGGAAGTTGCAGAATGATCACCATCAAAATTGGTCCACATACCTAGAACAATTTCATTTGAACATTAAGTACAATAAAGGAAGCACCAATAATGTTGTTGACTGCGTCATCCAACCACCTACTATGGCGGTAACCACGATGCTCAACTCTTGTGGGCACGGGACTTTCGACTGGCTGCTTCTCTACAAAAGTGATCCAAAATTAGGCCACACATACAATATACTCTTGGAGGGTACGCAAGTTCCTAATTTTCACTTCCAGAATGCCATGCTATGTCACCTAGGACACCTTTGTGTTCCTTTAAGTGAGCGTGCCAACATGATTTGGGAGGCACACTATAGTGAGTTCGATGGGCATTTTGGGGTCGCGAAAACCGTGGTAGTAGTGAAAAATTATTTCTATTGGTCGAACATTCGACAGGATGTCAGGAAGTACATCAAGTCCTACACTACTTGCGCCATTACCAAACCGAACATTAAGAAGCAAGGCCTCTATGCTCCGTTGCCTACCCTTAGTCAACCTTGGGAATCCATCTCCATGGATTACCTGTCGGGCCTTCCTTCTACTAAGAATGGCAATGACTGTGTTTTTGTGGTCATTGACAGATTCTCGAAGATGTCCATTATGATGGCCTACAAGGGGAATATCACAGTAGAAGCCACTGCTAAAATCTTCTTTGAAAGAGCGTGGGTACACTTTCGGATCCCATAGTATATCATCTCAAATCGAGACAGTAGGTTCCTTAGTACATTTTGGTCCAACCTCTGGTCGATGCTAGACACCAAGCTCACCAAGTCCACAACTTTCCATCTGCAAACTAATGGCCAGAGAGAGGTCGTCAACCAGATGATCGTATGCATTCTGCACATGTACAACTCAAGGCATCCACGCACATGGGATGAAATACTTCCCTATGTACAACACAACTACAACCAAGCTCTCCATAGCTCAACCAACCACATCCCCTTTCAGGTGGGCTTGGGATTCCAGCGACTATGTCCCATTGATGTAGCCATGCCATTTGCGGCTACTCAAGAAGATTTAGTCTGTGTACTTCTTGAGGCTGACAAGGAAAACAACTTCATTTAGTGCATTTAGCACATACGCCAACAAGTTATTGACATATTGGATAGATCCAATGCTAAGTACAATCAACAAAATGATCAACATCGAGTGCCACACAACTTCCAGGTGGGAGACAAAGTGTGGCTACATTTGCAAAAGGAGCGCCTAGCTGGATCCTACCACAAGATTTGTCCACTCTGATATGGGCCATACACCATCACCAAGGTTGTATGGAATGATGCCTTTGATCTCAATATTCCACCATTCCTTGGTATGCACGCAATGTTTAACGTGGACCACCTTCGAACCTACTTTCCACCTCTATTGGACACATCCGACATGGTAGAACAACTCACACCAACAGAGTTAAACCCAGATTGCATGGAACAAGCCACAACTAATAGAATTATGGACACACAAATCAAGAACACCCGCCATCAGAGGATCTAGCTATATCGAGTTGTCAAAGCAGGCCAACGACTTCACCAGGGAAGTGGCTCACTAGGGACCAAGTTCAACAAAAGTTTCATCATCTCATGGAGGAAATCAACGCAATGGGAACCATTGCTTCCTAACGGGGGAGGAATGATCTAGGGGGATATTTGTGGCCACCTGCCTATTCCACTTGGACCCACACAATTGTTTCTTTCTATTTTTCAGTTTCCTTAATTGTAGCACAATTTACTGTTTTTAGCAGTTTTTTGGGTCGTGAACTTTTGAAGCCGTTTTGAGGCCCTAAACGACGTTTTTTAGCATCAAATGCTCCAATGAATATGAATTTGATCCAAAATTGATATTCACTGTCAACAGTGTATTCCTTAGATAGATCCTTCTAACGATGTATCATGTGCATCAAACGAAGATAGTATGCCAAAGTTATGACCTCGGGAAATTGATGTACCAATTTACCCTAATGGGGCCAATATTCTGGTGTTTCATCTCCTAGGGTTAGGTTTTTGGATGTTTAGTGTTTTCCATTGTTTATCAATAATATATAGGCTTTTGAGCCTCATTGTAACACAGAGTTCATAGGACGGTATCCACCACATCTCTTCTCAGAGATAAGATACCAACGCCCTAGCCATTTTATTTCCATTCTGTGTGTAAGCATATTTCATTCATTTGTTGTTAATGAAATGAAGTTTCATTTCTGCTACATCTCTTCATTTATGTGTATTTATGTATTTCATTGCATTCCTGCATAAACTGGGATCAGTGGTATCAGAGCATTCTTCTCTTCCTCGATCCTTCTTTGCATGTCCCCAACGAGGTCGGGGTATAAAGAGTTAGGCCTTGATCTAGTTGAACCATTCCAAGATCAGCCTCGTAAACCCCGACAACCACCCATGGGGGAATAAAAGAAATATGAGGGAGCAGGAGATCCTATCAAATTATTTCTCGAGGAGGCCCTCAAGAAAGAAAGGAATGCAATGATGGAAAATTTTTCTCAGATCCTTCAATGACTTCCCACTGGCAGCGCATCTACATACAACAACCACTCTGGAGGCACCACTCCTTTTAAGGTACAAGTAAACTTTGACATTGCAATATTTGAGGGACAAATAGATGCAGATGTCGTAGATAGATGTTTGAATACGTTAGAAGGATATTTCTCGGTTCATGAATTTTTCGACTGAGAAAGGATTATTTTTTCACTCCTTAAAGCCGCCCCCCATGTCAAGGACAAGAGGGAAACCTACTGGGAGAAATAGAGAGAGGGGGAAACCTCTCTGTTCTCGGTCACACCCACTTGGAATTCTTTTCGAGACTTCATCAAGGAAGAATATTATCTCATGGGGAGATATGGGGACAAATACATACAATGGACTATGTTGCAGTAGCAAAGGGACCAATATGTGCATGAGCAGACGAATGTGTTTCATATCCTACGCACAAAGTTGGGTATCGAAGATTCAGATAAAAATTTGGCGTTAAAGTACCGCAGTTTTCTACATAGATACATTCAGGAGGAACTGGAGCTCCTCAACATCTCCTTTATTGTTGCAGCATATCGGTATGCTGCCAAGATTGAGGAGAAGTTCAAACAGAAGAAGAAAAACTTTGGTACCCCCAAGCCACCGAACAAAGGACCAATCTAAGGCGGAGTGGCCCAGGACAACCCTCCAAAGCTGCAAGAAAATAACAATGCCACGAAGCCAAAAAGGGACATGGGGAAGTGGTGTGATTTCCATAAGATCTCCACTCACAATAAAAGTGAGTGTGGGGCCAAGCAGTCACTGATAGCTGAGTTGAAGGCTTATGAATCAGATGCAAGCTTCAACTCTGAATTATAACCCAACAAGGGTAATGACAGGGGGAAGCAGATTACCAATTCAGAGCCTAACACCATCATTGCCACCACGAAGATCCAGAAGAAGGAACCAAAATATCCAAAGGAGGTAGAGAACCTCTTCCATTCCAAGATGTGGGTAATGGGTTCCCCATTGCAGTTCATTGTCGACAACGGGAGGCAGAAGAACCTCATATCAGTAGAGGTCATGAAACGACTGGGCTTTCTGACCACAACACATCCACAACCATACACCATCGGGTGGCTATACCAAGGATGTGACCTCTGCGTCAGCTAACAATGTCACCTTCTCTACAAAATCAAGCACTTCACGAATGAGGTATTATGTGACATTGCTCCTCTTGATGTTTCCAATGCATTATTAGGCCAACCATACTTGTGGAAGAGAAATGTTGTGTATGAGTCCAAGCCTCGCTCTCTTATTATTACTTTGGGCAATAAGTTGTACAGGATACCGGAAATGGAACCACCTACATCCATCTCTTTGGTTACTACTAAATAATGAAGTAAGCTCATTGCCAAAACCAAGAAATTTGTTTTCCTGATGATCCTCCCTTAGGGAAAGAAGATGACTATGGCCAAGACCTCTATATAGGCCCCCTCTACATGACATCAAAAAATGGATAAGGTCATGGAGGAGTACGATGACATCTTCACCTCCCCCGCAAGGGTGCCTCTACACTGCGAGGTCAAGCACCCGATCGATATGACCCCAGGTGCATCGATGCCCAATGGACCAATCTATTGACACTCTGTTCTGGAGAATGATGAAATCAAGAGGCATATTCAGGAGATGTTGCGTAAAGGTCACATCTGACCAAGTTCATCGCCCTATGGGAGCCTGATCGTGCTGGTGCAGAAGAAGGATAGGACTTGGAGACTCTGCATTGACTATCGAGCATTGAACAAGATCACTATTCGGAATAGGTACCCAATCCCACGGATTTATGAGATTCTGGACCAACTCAAGGGGGAAAAATATTTTAGCAAAATCGACTTGAAGCTTGGGTATCACCAGGTACCAATCGAACCCTATGATATGTGGAAGTCTGCCTTCAAATCCAAGGAGGGCCTTTTTGAATGGTTGATCATGCCTTTTGGGTTGTTGAATGAACCTGGAACCTTCATGAGGCTAATGGAAAACATATTTTGACCATTCACCAACTCATTTGTAGTGGTGTACTTGGATGACATTCTAATATTCAACTAAACTTGGGAAGAGCACCTCCACCACATCCGACAGGTCCAACAAAAACTGTGGCAACAAAAGTTGTGTGCCAATTTGGAGAAGTGCACTTTTGGCATGACCCAAGTTCAGTATCTAAGATACATTATTAATGAGTGAGGGGTGCATGTGGATCCAACCAAGATCCAAGTCAGTCGATATTGGCCAGCCCCAACCACCCTAAAAGAGCTCTGCATCTTTTTGAGTCTTGCAAATTTCTACCACAGGTTCATGTTGGGATTCTCTCATATC
>CBVK0100589950.1:0-33262 GCA_900067695.1 Picea abies | reverse complement strand
TGTTATATTTCTAAGGCTACATGAAGTTAAAATTTGTCTTATAAGTCTTTATATCCTGTCAGATGGTGATGTATGTATATATCGATGTTGATATATGTATATATCATTGTAAGGATTAACCCGTTTAGTTGCATGTCATATCGTTTATTTGTGATTAACAATGATTCATTATTTATAAAATTACTAGCTTATTGATATGGTATTGTTTCAGCATTTGAGGGGGGATTGTTGTTCATTGTCCCTTGTCGTTCCATGTTCTATTCTCTGTATATTCCATGTGCTATTCTCTGATATACAGAGAATAGCACATGGGGTCACTCTGCTTCCCTGAGATTTGTACCTGTTCTTGAACCTATGAAAGAGAGCTTTTAGTTGATATTGACCTGACCAATATCACTAACATAATGTTTTTCCCAGGTCTTAGTTAACATTGACCTTCCAATAATAGTAAAAGAATGTTTTACCCAATAAATGAGGCCTATTCTTGTTTTAAGTTTCCCTCTTTGCTGTGGTGCTTATATGCACACTATTACATGCAGTGTGTTCTAGTTCCAAGAGTCAGGCATACCTGATTGATTTACTTCATTTGGATAAAGGGAAACCAGAAAGTCTATGTTTTACAGTTGTTTTTTCCCAGCCGATATTTGTATTAATTGCTTAAACTTCCAGATACTGGCATTGATTCTAATGATTTAATTAGCTAAATATACAGACTATATGTGCACCGTTCTCGTGTTCTATGCTATTGCTAATTACTTTTCTATTAAATATGCAGGTTATTTGATTAATGGTTCTAAATTTCTAATAGTTTTATCTTTTTCAATGTAATCCTTGATCCCAGAATGCATGGTTATATCAAGGGCCAAGAGGGATAAACCTATTTGGTGCAAACCTATTTTAATACTAGTTGAATTTGTTGATGTGCTTGATGAAGGACTGTATTAAGAGAATGATTTGCATAACAAGAGATCCAAATAAGTCGTTTTTTTAGCAAGTGATGTGTCATTCTTACATAGGAAGAATTGTGGATGGTTTGTTTTTCTAGACTTAGCTGCCCACGAAGGGTTAAACTTATTTTTCACTTAGATGCCACAAGAAGGTAACTGTTCTGCCAAAGTCATCCAGTGCATGCACTTAGTGCACTTTTGCTGCTAAGAAGTGAGAAGTCGGTTTTCCTCCCGAGTGATGTAACAAGCCATCATTTTCACCATTGAGCCAACACCCCATCGGCTAATAAGGGAATTACCTTAGTTTATGAATCTATAAGTATTAGCACATGTATGTTTTACACTAATAAATTATTGTGTTTCATGAAGTAGCGTTTCCCAATCTGCGCGCAAGGTTTCAACTGTCAGGAAACTTGAAATTGTCAAACATAATTTTGGCTGATGAGAAAATTACCATAAATTTACAAATCTGTCAGTATTGATGCTAGTTGTGCTGCTGAGGTGGAACCTTGGTGGATGATTTAGGAAGTCATCATCCTCACCATTGAACAAACACCCAATTGGCTGATAAGGAAATTACGTTCATACATGAATCTGTCAATGTTGACCCAATGTATGTTTCATACATATATAATATTGTGATTCAAGAAGTAGCGTTTCACAGTCAAAACAATTCTATTTGTGTACATATCCTCTATATTTTCCTTTACTATTAAGATGCATTTTCTCTTTCCTCATCTTTTTTTCTTGTTGAACTTGATTTTGCTATGTTCTGCTAATAAATATGGGTTATTTGATTTTACTTTGCTGTCCTGTTTAGCTGTGGTAGAATTTATTCAAAGATAACATTAATATTGTGAGTTTATATAAATACGATATAATCTTTATATCATCGTTTAATAATTTTTTTGGTGTTATTGCAGGTTATGTTGGACCGAGAAACTGGTCGCCCACGTGGCTTTGGCTTTGTCACTTTTGCAGATCTGCGGTCCATGGAATCTTCCATTAGTGAATTGCATGGGAGGGAATTAAATGGTCGAAGCATATCTGTCAACAAAGCCCAACCTAAGATAGGGGGGGATTCTGATTATGGTTATGGTGGTGGATACAATTCTGGGAGAGCAGATTATGGTGACAGAGCTCCAGGTCGTTCTGATTGCTTTAAATGTGGTCGGCCTGGACATTGGGCCCGTGAATGCACTGTGGGTGGGGGTGGTGGTGGTGGACGCTTCTCATCGCGTTCCAGGTATGGTGGTGGTGGTCGAGGAGATCGTTTTGGAGGGGGGGATCGTTATGGTGATCGCTATGATGACCGCTATAGTGGTGGTCGTTATAGTGAAAGAGACCGTGGTGTTGATAGTCGGGACAGATATAGCAGCCGTGATCGATATGGCAGTGATCGTTATGGTTCTGATCGTTATCCTCAGAATGGGTATGGAAAGGAAAGAGGTTATGATCGTGATAGTGCCAGGGGAAGTGATCGATATGGCAGTGGTGGTCCTGCTCGTTATGAGGGAAGCTACAGAGAGAGATCAGGACCTTATGATCGTCCAAGTCGTGGAAGACCATCTTCGTATGAAGATCGCTATTGATGACTGAATACTGAATACTTGTTCCAGTTTGTATTTAATTTTGTGGAAATTTCGATGGACAATACCCGCAGACCATATTTCTTGTAGGATGAAAAACTTGTCATGATTATGGTCATGCAGATATTTCAGCTACTACACGGTCTTGGCCGTATGTTTTCATGTTGATAGGCTTTTTTTCAGCAGCAGTTGGCCATGCAATTCAGTTGAGCATGGTTTTGGACTTGAGCATTTAAGAGCATCTATCTTTAAAAGAGATTTGACTGTCAGTGATAAACACCCTCTTTTGCAGTGCTTTTGAAATAATTTCCTATAATATTAGTCTTTTCGCATAGCAGTATTCAGCTACACATGTTATTCCTATGTTGAATTTGTTTGGCAACAGTTAGACTTGAGGTCAGGCAGTATGTTTGAGTGTTTTATAAAGAGAGTATCGTCTGGTAGTGTCAGTGTGTCAGTGTGAAGAGTCATGAAGCCTGCAACTGGACCTACACCTGCTGGTTTTTGAGATTCTACATGACGGGAAAATGATCTTGAGATCCGAGCACACTAATTCGCTTGCAGATGTGGTTATTTTTTCTTACTCTTCATGCTGTTGCTACTACACAGTCTTGGCCGTATGTTTTCATGTTGATAAGCTTTTTTTCAGCAGAGCAGTTGGCCCATGCAATCCAGTTGAGCATGGTTTCGGACTTGAGCATTTAAGAGCATCTATCCTTAAAAGAGTTTTGACTGTCACAGTTAATAACACCCTGTTTTGCAGTGCTTTTGAAATAATTTCCTATAACATTAGTCTTTTCGCATCGCAGTATTCAGCTACATATGTTATTCGAATGTTGAATTTGTTTGGCAACAGTTTGACATGAGGTCAGGAAGTATGTTTGAGTGTTTTATAAAGAGAGTATCGTCTGGTAGTGTTAGTGTGTCAGTGTGAAGAGTCGTGAAGGCTGCAACTGGACCCACACCTGCTGGTTTGTTTGAGATTCTACATCTGAGGGAAAATGATCTTGAGATCCGAGCACACTAATTCATTTGCAGATATGGTTATTTTTTCTTACTCTTGCTGCTGTGGCTTCAGCGGCAGTATTACTTATTTCAACTTGAGGTGTTTTTGTAAACTAACTTTGAGTGATGTGTGGATACCAGATCAAAACTTTCAGTTAGATCATCTCTCTTATGTGAATGAACGAATGATTAGAAAAATTGTACAGAAGACAGAGCACTAGACTGAGATTTCCTGTGAAGTCAGAGCACTAGATTGTGATTCCCTGTGAAGTCAGAGCACTAGACTGAGAATCAAAACTTTCAGTTATATCTTCTCTCTTATGTGAATGAATGAATGATTAGAAACATTGTACAGAAGACAGAGCACTAGACTGAGATTCCCTGTGAAGTCAGAGTACTAGATTGCAATTCCCTGTGAAGTCAGAGCACTAGACTGAGAATCAAAACTTTCAGTTAGATCTTCTCTCTTATGTGAATGAATGAATGATTAGAAAACTTGTACAGAAGACAGAGCACTAGATTGCAATTCCCTGCGAAGTCAGAGCACACTAGACCGAGAACCCTGGCCAGCTTAAATCTGTCTCATATGCTTAGCTTATTAAACTGGTTAGAAATCCTCACCATTTGCAATACGCCACTCTTCAGAATGGTAACTGGTTCTGTTGACCCTTTGTATTCTGACTCCTCAGAACTGTAAACTGGTTAGTGGTCGTGCCAATTTGTTATCAGTAATTTGTTTAATCATCAGAGCAGTTGTGTTGCAACCATAAGCTGCCATTATTTAGAATGGATTAATCATCAATCTGATCGGAGGAGATTTCTGGTGCAGAGATGACTGATTTTCTTCATGACTTAGTCTAACCAAATAGCTTCAAAACTGGTTGCCGAGTATAAACTCTGCTGTGGAAAGTTTATAGCTGAACCAAGCATGCTTCTGGCAATCTGTATCTTCATTGAGCAAGGTTCTTCAAGTGGATTCAGGTGTGTATACCAGTTTTTTTAACCAGCCAGTCTGTGTTGCAGCATGATATTGGAATTAAGATGTAGGCGTGAGAGTCTGTCAGCTTGCAATGTTAGTGGCATGGTTTGGTTTTTCAGCAAATGGTAACCAGTTCTTTCATCTGGAAAGAAATGATACAGAAGTTTGAGGTGCAAATTATCGCAGCGGACTTCGTTTGTAAGGTTATTATTTGTCTGATTAAAAATCAAATTTCTTATCCCAGAACGAGTTCTTAAAATTGGCATTATTAACACGTTTTCTCTTTTGACATTATTGTCCTGGTATTCTACTTGCTTTCTTGATCTGCTCTGCATTCTTATTAGTGGCACTTGGAGATTATTAATTCGCTGATGACTTGCACAAATGTATAACAACAAACAAGTGTATTAAAATTGCCCGTCCCATGTTTTTGAGTTTAGGGACATGAATAGCTTTGGCTGACCATACCAGATCGTTATGTGGAATTAAGAAAGTGTAGTAAAATTGCTTGTGGTAGACTTGTAGAAACCTGATTTCCGTGTCTTGTTTTTGGAAAATGTTGACAAGTCAGTGGAATACAAATTTGCATGCGACGGCCCTGTAGAAACCTAATTTCCAGGTCTTGATTTTGGAAATGCTGACGAGCAGGTGAATGCAAATTCCACGCTTTAGAGAATCTTATTTATTTTATGAAACAACAAAAAATATTTTCATTTTACTTCGTGTTCATGTTCCATTATCTTGGGATGTTTAATGGTAGGAAAAATTGTTTTCATTTTACTTAGATTCATGTTCCATTATTTTGGGATTTTTAATGTTAGGAATAGACCTAGATGCTCTCCGCTTGGTTCCGGATGAATTTAATTCAACAGTAAAATTTGTTTTTAATTTAAGTCTTGGTTCATTTCCAGTGTTCCGCTGATATATATATATATATATATATATATATATATATATATATATTTTATTCTTTTTGATTATAATTTTTTTTTATCTTAATTTGTATCTAGGGGAATCGGTAATGACGGCGGTATCTGGCTGCTGCTGACATGGGGTTAAATCCCTGCTGCCTGCCTTATAATTGACATGGGGTTAAATCCCTGCTGCCTGCCTTATAATTGACATGGGGTTAAATCCCTGCTGCCTGCCTTATAATCCCTAGGGAGAACCACTCGGCCCGCAAGCCAGGCCTCCAGATAAGACGAGGTTTGAACTCATGACCTGCTTAACAGCACAAATGCCTTAACAGTATGTCTGCTGACCACTAGACCGCACCCCTGCGGGCTTCCGCTGAATGATATTTATCCTCGCTGCAAATGTATATTTATTTGGAGTTTTTTTTAGAGCAAACTGATTACATATATTTTGTGCAATATAATGTTCGTTAATTTGTCTTGTAAGGCCGTTGGATTGGAATGGTTTTTCATCCGCAGTATCCGAGGCCATAATTAAGCATAGAAAAGTATTGGTTTTATTATCTTGGGCCATCATTAAAAATATTTGTGGTCTTCAGAGTTGCTTGAATCTATAATAATTTTAGAGTCATCCCCCATTGAGAAGCAAAGCGCCTTGTTCCTTTTTCAATGTCAGCGTAATTGTTAATAGAAGGTTGTAGGATCTCACAAATGATTTAGGAGCAAAGCTTTTAGTTCCCTTTTCGATTGTCATTCTCCCCTCCATACAGGAAAACACCATGGAAGATTATAGGATCTCACAAAAAGGATTGTGAAGCAAAGCTCTGAAGTCCTTTTCCAATGCCCTTCGAGTGATCCTACAGAAATAACATAGAAGGTTTAGGATCTCGGAAATGGTCTAGGAGAACTATGCTTGCTCCATTATGGTATTTCTCATAGGCGTATTAAATTTTAGATTTAATAAAAGGGGCTGGGGTGACCACTTGGGATTGTCCACTTTTCGACTGGTCTATCTTTATTGATAATAGTCGGATCCTCATTTAGGGTTTGCTCATTAAAAGAGTTCTTACCTCTGAAAATTATATTTTATCTTTTTATGCATGTGCTTATTACCTCTGAAAATTATATTTTATCTTTTTATGCATGTGCTTAGGTAAATTATATTTTTATCTTTTTATTCGTGCGCTTGACACATCTGTTAATAAATTTAATGATTGATTATACAAGGATTTGATGCTTTCTGTATAAATTCTGATTGATGGAACCAGAACTGTAATAAAATATAAATATTATGATTGGTCATACAAGGATTTGATGCTTTCTGTATAAATTCTGATTGATGGAACCAGAACTGTAATAAAATATAAATATTATGATTGGTTATACAAGGATTTGATGCATCCAAACTGTACAAATTTTGATTTCTGGAACCAGAACTGTAATAAATTATGAATACTATGATTGATTATACAGGGATTTGATGCATTCAAACTTCACTTGTTTCTCATGTAATTCACTTGTTTCTTCTGCAAATCTTCAAGTATTTTCTTGAGTCACACAATCTCATTTGTTGCTTCTGCAACTGCCACATATTCTACCTCTGTTGTGTAATCTATTGAAACTGTTTGTTTGGGTGATCTTGATGAGACCACTGTTGATCCAAGACTCGTGAGATAACTTGAAGTTGATACTTCATTTTCTTTACCCCATGAAAGTCTGAATTATAATATCTGATCAAGTTGAAATCATCCCTCTTAGAACACTTGAGTCCAAGATTTTCAGTTCTTTTCAAGTATTTTAGAACTTTTTTGGCAGTAGACCAATGTCTTTCACAATGCTTTTGCATGAACCTGGAAAGAATTCCAACAACAAATGAAATGTTTGGTCTAGTGGTAGTAAGATAGATAAGACTTCCCTCTGAAACTCTGGCGGGAGATTTGGGTTCATAAAAGCCTCTTCTCTTAATTTTGGAGGCTTAGGTATTAATGGGTATTGATAATCCTAAGTGTTTATTTGATATAAATTAGTCATATTATAATATAATTATATTATAATATAATTAATAAAATGATAATTTGTGGTTGAATATAGTTCATCTTTTTTCCCAGTGTATATATATGTTAAATTATGAGAACGAGAAAATGCGGCAAACACGTACCTTAATTAAGGTTAATCAACTTAAGTGTATTATGGAAAAAATTATCTCTATTGTGTCAAGAAAGTAAAGACTTCAATAATTACTGGGTCATGGGTATTACGTTAAACAAAAAAATTATACCCCATTTCTTAAAAGGGTACTTGGGGGTTGGGTGTGTGATAAAGTGGTATCAGAGCATGCAACAACATTTGACATGCTTGGGTTCATGAAAGAGTCAATTAAATTTTATTAGAAATCTTTAAGAGGGAGGGAGCCGTAGCTTACCCTCCCCTATATAGTAGAGCATGACTCAAACACTAGGTCTAAATGGATTGGAAAATAGTTACAAGATTAGTTCACCAAGAGGCTTAAGATGAGCATGTTGAAAGTGTTTACTTTTGCAAGGAGATTATCTGCATAATTTCATTGAGGAGAAGGATTGCATATTGAAATTTTGTTGGGAGTTACTCAACTAAAATCAAATCATGTTGGATTGCAACAAAAGAAGCATATTGCTACCTTGGGGAAATGATAGCCACTCTTACAGGAGTGGGATTATGATGATAGGCGCTAATATAAAGACTTGAATATGAATGAATTGAGTCAGTTGCAAGGTTGCCTACAAATGTGGGCTTATGAAGCATTAAGACTTGGATGTGAATGAATTGAGTTGGTTGCAAGGTTGCCTACAAATGTGGGCTTATGAAACATTTGATAATCACAATTGTTGCTTAAATAAGAGATTAGGCCTTGCGATTATATTTCCCCATGTCTAGAAGCCTTGTGGAAACATGTGAGGTCAACTTATACTATCTAAATTGAAACCTGCTATTGGGATAACCCCTTTAGCAAAGTAAAAAGGAGCCCTATGGGATGAGAATAACCTTTAGGAAATAAGTAAAGTGACATGAGCAAGTTCAGGAGCTCATGGATGTGCTAAGGGAGTGTGATAAGGGTGTGCCTATGCAATAGGTAATTAAGTGGAATATGTTTGCATTGCATGCATATGTGAAATGATTGGTGTGCAATGATATGCTAAACATGCAAATTAGGCATATTATAATTTACGATGGGTTGTAAGGTATGGTCTATTGATAAACCTTTTAAATGAGAATGACTTTATGTGAACATGAGTTAACAACAAGAATGAAATGCTGATAATGTTGTGGTCTATTACCTTATTGAGATAGCACTGTAAGGATTGATGAGATACCGATGCAAGCTCTGATTAAGGGGGTGTCAGAACATCTTTAAATGACCAATGGATCATATTGACATCCATAGTTGGATGGTAGCCACATGGATATGGCTTGGTATACTTAGATAGCAATAAGAGGGAGTTTAGGAAAAGATTCCCTTGTAGAGATATGTTGACCAAGATTAAATTGAGGCATGAAGAAGAGACTAGAAGTGGTTATTTTGCTTCCTTGGGTAATACAATAATTACCCATCTGAATTCTAATTTATGGAAGGTTTTTACAGTAGAAAGGGAAAACATGACTCTTGCTGGTTATTTCCATGTAGAGAGGGCAACATCAGTATGAATTATGACTGTGAGACTAGTCATATGATTGACAATAATCTCTCACTAAATAACACTAATATTAAAACTAAATTATCAATGTGAATGAATGAGGTAAAAATGGTGCAAGTGATACACCTACATATATACAAATATATGTATACATGCCTAAAAGTATAATATGACTGTTTGATCATGTAGGTTGTAAGACAATGTGTACTTGTCATATCTGAGCAATGCCATGGATGCATGGTTAACCTTGTGTTGAAGGGTATGCTTATATCGAAGGAATAATAACTTGAGGAGGATGTATCCCATTTCCTCGGGATGCTTTGTTGTCATGATAAAATGCAACATGATTATGCTTGTAAGGATTGCATGTGGTTAAGTGCATTATGAATGTAATTTAACATAACAATAACTGTGTGGATGAACAATATACATGCATATTAAAGATGCATGCTAATATGCCTTATGGAATTTTGAGTAAACCTCCAAAATAATGAAGCTAAGGTCACTCTAGATAGTGATGGGTGTGCAACGAAAGAGTTGCATGCGGAAGGAGTTCCTTATGGAGGAACTGTGTAAAGACTATGTCAAAAGAACAAAGTCACAACCTTAATGACTGTTGAGGATCGGACAATGGGATGTAAGCCTATCTATATAACAATCTTGGATTACATTCTAAAACATAATGCATGAATGGAAGACTGACAAATGAATGCTGACTATTCTGATGTCTAAAAAGTAATGTGCATAATGCACATGTTCATAACTCGCTGAACAATTTTTTTTTTCTTCTTGTTGTAGCATACCGAATTATCTAAGAAGCTTAAGGTGAACCTAACCAAAACTACTCAAAGAAAAGAGCATAAATATCCCAGTGGGGAGTAGATTGCAGAAGCAAAGAAGAAGAAAATGAGGAATACGTTTCTCATTTTAAAACTCTGAATTGCTTAACATAGTTGTGATCCTTAAAAAAATAGTTGTGGGAACACGTACAACTGGTGAAAGAAAAATGAACAAACAAGTATAAATTTGGTTAAAGCCATGAATGTGTAAAGACAATGAGGCCTTGGGAATAGTTCAGTTAAGCTAAAAATTCTAGACCGTGTAGGAGTTGGAAAGAGCGAAGAGTCCCTTATCACCTTTTTCTTGTTGTGTATTTTGTTTCTCTAGGATGAGGAGATGATATGTTGTTGTGTGTGAGTGTTTTAGCATGAGAATGGTGATAAATGTGTGATGATAGAGACAACAAGAGACTTGATTATGTTTGCACTCGTGAAAACATTGAGGGTAATGTGATACAATGCATAATAATATGTTAGGGCATATCGGAAAATGCTTCACTGATTTAAATACATGTATTTCAGTTAACATGACAACTGACATGATTTGGAATGTGATAATGTACGTTTTGTGTAGGAAATGATTAGAGCTATTGGAAAGGACAACTGACAATGGTAGATAACCTTTGGTAAAGGATACAGGCAAGAAGGTTGTTTTTGAAATATTTTTGAAAAGACTTTGGGAGCCACATGGAGCACTATTGATGAGGTAAAAATCAGAAAAAGGGAGTTGGCAACCAAAACATGTATAAACACTAGTACATTTGGGTCATTTTCCGATAGTGTGTTCATAGAG
The DNA here is from genome assembly GCA_900067695.1 of Picea abies. Lineage (NCBI taxonomy): Eukaryota > Viridiplantae > Streptophyta > Pinopsida > Pinales > Pinaceae > Picea > Picea abies. The sequence goes on along the minus strand of CBVK0100589950.1, from coordinate 22,525 downwards.
ATTTCCACTTCATATTGTTCGGAGAACTACAAACCTCTGACCCTCTCAAACATTGTTTCATATGATGTCCCTCTCAAACATTGTTTCATATGATGTCGTTATATCGACGACAGATATCGTTGCTTGTGCGACGCCAAAACGTTTCACTTGCGACACCACGAGGTGCTTGTATCTCCAACGTTTACGCTATATCATTGACAGGGGGGACGTTTCACATGACGTCAAAAGATGAATGTCGGAAGACCGACGAGGAGTCTATATCTCCAATGTTCGACATCAGAAGATTGACGACTTATTGGTATTTAAAAATAAATAAAAAACAAACATTTTCTCTTGCTCTGTACACATTGTTAGTTTGTGGATAGTTTGTGTGCCAAGAAGCTTTATTTGTCATATCTATATATAGATTTTGTTGTTTCTTCTCTCAAAGGCTTAGTTATGTATCTCCGGATATTGTGTAGAAGGTATGTAATCTATGCACAATGATTGTGGCAACAATGTACTCTGTGCACAATGATTGTGGCGAATTTTAGGCCTCGAGACTAAAAATATTAGCTAGTACCAAAAATATCCTAATGATGCCCGTATCCCTAATTGGAATACAAGGATTCCCTTGGGATGTCAAATGTGGTAGTTTGAGTCTTTGTTCTTCACCCTATATGTTTAAAATCTTTCTTTTCAGTCTAATTCTTGGGATTCCTCCCCAAACCACTAATACCTATTGTTGAAATCCTCCTAATGTCACTAATATCATCACCCATATGCCAAGTATATCATTGGTAGGTTATCTGTGGTGGTTTGAGATGTATTTCATGGCCCTTAATACTTGGAAGCTTCCTTTATGGCCTAAGGCCTAAGTTTCCTCACTTGACCATGTAAAGGACCCCATTTCCCATACATACAAACTCAGATCCTCCTAATGTCATTGGTATCCCCACTTGGAGTTGAAGGATACCCTTGTTGATCTCTCAAACCACCACAACTAACCTCTTGAGGGTTTCAAATTGGTCTCCTACTAGGAACATGGGTACTATTTATGTGTTTTTCATAATGAGAATGTGCCTTAGGATCCGTACGATGGTTGAGGGAGAAAAATAAGGGTCTTAGGCCCTAAACAAATATTCACAATATTCGGTGTGTGTGTGTTCATTTATGATTGTAGTGGCTTGTATCCCTCTCTCCAATGTTCAATGCTTTGAGAAATACCACCCAACTAAGGGTACCAACTATTGATGAAGCTTGTTAGGGATAAACATCAACCTACAAAACTTCTTACACACAAGGATTATAGCTTTATTCTCAATGGAACCAAATCAACATAAAAATGAAATTTCGACAACATAATTACAATGTATTGTTATGGTAATAACGAAAACAAATTTCAACTCAAAATTTTAATACTATGCGAAGCTTACATACATATACATTGTCTTCTCAAATACAAATAGTGCCATGTATGTATTTCTCAATGGAAATTAGCCTATAATTCACAATGTCTTCACAAGTTTCATGTTCTTGTGATCAAACTCCATTACTCCTATATGAGATGGAAATTCTTTAAAACTATTGTTATATGGCTATTAATTAAACCACATATGAGATGAAAATTCATTAATACATATGATATGGATACTAATTAGAAAATATGAGATGGATGCTAATTGAAACATGTGAGACATTGCCAATAATGAACACTTATGTGGAACAACTTCATGAGAAGGTGAGAATAAAACAAAACCAGAAAACGCCCTATGCACGATATGCCAAAATCCATGAATGTAAAATGCATGGAGAGAAATTAAATGCATTTATGATCCCACTCGACCATTCTTTTGATGGCACATGTTACCAACTAGTGAACGGTCCATCCCATGCACATTCCCATCAACATAAATAAGACAATGTATCGAGTTGCGTACGGTATGTATGGCATGTGTATGGCCTCCAAGATACAGATATATCTTTGTGTAACCTCCAATATTCTCAATGTGCAATGTATAACTTTGAAACCTCTTCCAATTGTTGTGTATCACTAGGTGAAGGAAGCTATGACTGTGTATGGATTCAACACACTCCAAATTTGCTAGATTGAAATTAGAAATCCAACTAAAATAATGCAAAAATTAGTTAGTGGAAACCTTAGATCTTAAACCTCTTTCAAATTGAATAGTGGACACAACATATCCATTGGAGTTCTTCAATTTCTAATTGAGAATGAAACTATGGAGTGGAATAATAAGGTTGCAATCATCATATCCATTCACTTAACACAATTGGGATAGAAATTCCATCCAACAACCATTAACAGTCTCATAAAAACACAACTCCTCCTTTTCAGTCTCTCCTCTTGGCCCAAAATATCCATTGATATTTAAGTTACAAGAAGATATAAACCAAGACTCTACCTTTGCACATTGTTTTCCAGCTAAACTATATCTCTCAATATAATCAAGGTTGAGATACCATCATGGTTTGTTTTGTGTGTGTTCATTTATGATTGTAGTGGCTTGTATCCCACTCTCCAATGTCCAATGCTTTGGGATATACCACCCAATTGATGGTTCCAACTATTGATGAAGCTTGTTAGGGATAAACATCAACCTCCAAAATTGCTTACACACAAGGCTTATAGCTTTATGCTCAATGGAACCAAATCAACATAAAAATGACATTTCGACAACAAAATGATCAACTACTTCAACTCTAAAGTCAAGCCAATATTAATTACAATGTATTGTTCTGGTAATAAGGAAGAACAAACTCATCCGGATGGGGTGCCACTTGGTCAGAGATTGATGACACATGGAATCAGGCAACCGAGGGAGTTATTAACCCCGATTGCCAGCCCCTGGACATTAACTCCTCCATGGCTCACACCATGAGAGGAGTAATGGTAGTGTGCCTGGCTGGGTAATGGGCGAGCGAGCGAGCTAGACCGGGCGTACTAGAACCGAGTTGGCTGTCAACTCGACTTCAATGGCAGACACTGTAGTCAATTCAAGCTTCAATGGCGTTAAGAGGAGCGATCAGGTTCTTGATCGGGGGTCTTATTCCTTTCCTCACCCACTTTGGTGCACTTTTCCTGTTCGACTCTCCCAAGAGCTCTAGAACAACTGCTCTCTGCAACGTCTTTTCACGCACCAACGACATCCTCCCCGACTCCCTCCATTCCACTTTCCCTCCCCAACACTTCTGTTTCCTTCCATTATTCCCTGCAACCTCTCTTAGCCTCCATTTCTTCTTTCCTCCACCTCCATAATCCCCCCAACATGCCTCGGGAGCGAGGAAAATCCAAGAGGGGTGCTTGCAACAACAACACCCTCTCTCATCGTAATAGGCTCACCCCCTCCCAACGAGTGCTCATTGCTCACTTTTTGAGTCCTCGACACTCTCTCTAGAAGACCCAGTCGACTCCTGTCCAGTTCTATGGCGCCAGTTCAATAAAAATGGAAGCAACCTCCTCCACTGCTCACTTCCCTTTGTCCTTTCCTCCATCGCTCCACAACCCGAGCGCAATAAAAGAGGAGGTGCCACCCTCAGGCACACGCCCCCCTCTGGCCACCAACCTCTTGACACCCCCTATCGTCAATCCAGGCGACCCCCACTATGGCAACGAAAGTTGAAGGTGGAGGAGGAGATTCCTCCAAACTGGTAGCTGGAGAACAAGGCAGGGCAATTGGAGGACAACACAGGGGCTGCCAACGAGGCTGGCAAGGAGGAGAAGGAGGAACAACCTCAACATTTCACCAACCGCCTCATGGAGGATCACCTTCAACTCCTCTTCGAGATCAAGAAAAAACAAGATGACCAGATGCACTCCCAAAGCGTCCTTAGCCAACGGATGGACATCATGTTCGATGCGTTAACATATGCTCCCGTGTGCGCTAGATGCACTACTTGCAGTCAACGGTTCACCCCGGTCTACACAATACATGGACAACCATGCCCAACTATGGATTGAGGTTTTCCAGGTTTTGTTTTTTTGTCTATTTCAGTTGCAGGGTCATTGGTCTAGCTTACCACGACAACAAGATAGATGAATAAGCAGTTTTTTCTTATTTTGTTTGTGTAGTTTTAGTTGTGGCAACTCTGTCTATAGCTATCCTTAGCGATAGGTTGTAGGACATGGTTCAAACCTTTTTGTTTCCACAGATAGACTGTAATTGTTTGAGTCAACATTTCAGTTCCAACAATGCTAGAACTCAGAAGGATGTGTCGATCTCTGAACAACAAGGAGCCACCTGTTCTGGTTTCCCACTTGTGGCGGAACATGTGGCTTACACTTGTCACTGACATATAGACGACATTAATACAAGGTTCTACACTTTTATTTACAAAAAAAAAATAAGGACGAACAAACTTCAACTCAAACTTTTAATACAATGCAAAGCTTACATATATACACATTGTCTTCTTGAATAAAAAGAGTGCCATGTATGGATTTCTCAATGGAAATTAACATATAATTCACAATTCCTTCACAAGTTTCATGTTCCTGTGATAAAACTCCATTCAAATGATACTCCTATATGAGGTGACAATTCTTTAAAAATAATGTGATTTGGCTATTATTTAAACCACATGTGAGATGAAAATTCATTAATAAATATGATATGGATACTAATTAGAAAATATGAGATGGATGTTAATTGAAACATGTGAGACATGGCCAATAATGAACACTTATGTGGAACAACTTCATGAGAAGGTGACAATAAAACAAAACCAGACAATTCCCTATGCATGATATGCCAAAATCCAGAAATGCTAAAATGCATGAAGGGAGAGAAATTAAATACATTTATTATCCCACTCGATCATTCTCTTGATGACACATACTACCAACTAGTGAATGGTCCATCCCATGCACATTCCCAACAACATAAATGAGACAATGTATCGAGTTGCGTACGATATGTATGGCATGCGTATGGCCTCCAAGATATGGATATATCTTTGTGTGACCTCAAAGTTCTCAATGTGCAATGAATAACTTTGAAACCTCTTCCAATTGTTGTGTATGACTAGGTGAAGGAAGCTATGACTGTGTATGGATTCAACACACACCAAATTTGCTAGATAGAAATTAGAAATCCAACTAAAAAAATACAAAAATTAGTTAGTGGAAACCTTAGATATTAAACCTATTGAAAATTGAATAGTGGACACAACATATCTATTGTATTTCTTCAATTTCCAATTGAGAATGAAACTATGGAGTGGAATAATAGAGATGGAATCATCCTATCCATTCACTTAACAAAATTGGGATAGAAATTCCATCCAAAAACCATTAACACTCTCATAACAACATAGCTCCTCCTCCTTTGTATTCTCTCCTCTTGGCCCAAAATATCCATTGATATTTAAGTTACAAGAAGATATTGGACAATTTGGGGTAATAGGAAGGACAAGAGACCAACCTTTCATTTTCCATTCCTCTCTCTTTTTCTCTCCTATTTTCATTTTCTTGTTTTATTTAATTTTTTGTTTTTTCCTTTCTTTTGTTTCATTTAATTTTTTAAAACTTGCATTTTTATCATTTCCCTACCCTCATTAATCGATGAATTACACTTAGGTACTAATATTTACAACCATTCACTTGTTCTAATCCATTTTAGATCACTCCTCTTGATTGAGAGGCCTTTCAGTCTCCAAATTATTAGAGGAAACTAATCTATAACATGGCACTAAATCTATATCCTAGCTAAAATTATGACTTTGGCTCACAACTTTGGCTACTAGATTTGGTTCCAGACATGACTTTGGACAATGATTGTAGCTAATATCTAATTGGCGAAAATTCGCCCCTAAAAAATACCATGGTTGAGGTGTAGTACAATATCACTCTCATATATATTCAAGATATTTATTGTGCTTGTGTGCAAGTTTGACTTTGTTCATGATTGTAATGGTTGATGGATATCTATCGCAAGCATAAAGTATTTCCATATATAGTTGAGAGTGTTTATGCAAGTTTAGACTAGTCCAATGGATAGGTATGAAAAACTTCTAGACTTCTCTAAAGATCCCATGGATTGGTGTCCAATATTTCTCAAGACTATTTCACAATTGTCTTGTTTAGGTGAAGATTGTGGTCATGTTTCAATAGGGAACATTGTGGGGAATGGTTTGGAGAAAACATTAGAATTTCCAGCAAAAGTGGAAAGGGATTACTGACTTTTATCTTGCATGTAGGATCTAACAAATTCCATTATGGCTATCCTTTGGAATGGTATCAACCTATAGGAGGAACTATGGATGAAGTAGAAGGAACACATGTTGCTACTATGAACATTGAAGGAGGGAGTAAAGTGGAGAAGGTTCTCAATCACCCAATTCTTGAAGGGTCATATGGGAAGGATTCCATGGTGATTCTTGGCGTGATCCATTCATAACAATATTAAGACAAATGGGCTGATAGTTCATGGACAAAGATCTATTGCTTGGTTTCGATTTTATCAGAGTAGGCTTAGATATTGAAACCATTAGTAGAGTGAAGAGGGTTGATAAAATTTACATGGAAATATCAGAGGAACCAAAAGAGAGAAAGGTGAAGAAAATTGTGAAGCAAATGAAATCAAGAGTGAGGATGATGTTTGGTGGGATATTATAGCGGATAAAACTTTGGAATATTATGACAAAGCCTTGATTGGAAAATTCCATGGCCTACAAATCTCATACTATTCCTTAATGACAATACAAAATATCTGGTCTCTAAATCTTGGGTATCGACCATTTTTTTACCTTTTAGGAAGAGGTTCGAATGCTCTATAGTTTCTATCTGAAGAATATTTGATTAGGGTCCTGAAGGGGAGATGGTTCTTGGGAAGGACCTTTCTATCAATGAATCCATTTTTGATGTGTTTTGATATGTGGTAATAGGTGGCTAAAAGAATGTAGATATGGGTTAAATTGCCAAGGTTTTCCATGGCTATGTGATATGTCAAAGTTCTGAAGGAAATAGACAATTCATTGGGAAGAATGATAGACATTGATGAATCCTTCAAGGTAAGAATCTATCAGAGAATGGTTATAATTTTAGTAGAATTTGACATTGGTGAAGACTTAACTAAGAGTATGGAGATAGTGGTAGGTCATATTGTTCATACTCAATTTTTGGACTACTACAAAATTCCTTTTAGATGTGCGTGATGTCATGTCTATGGTCATATTGCAAAAACATATTCTTAACCTTTTTCAACGAAGGTGTGGTGAAAGAAAGCAGGGGTTAGGGAGTCAAAAGATGCCATTAAAAAAATATTAGTACATTTCAAAGGGAAGCCATGTCATGATGTTGAATTAGTCTTCATTTAACAAGATTTGGCCCAAAGGGAGAACTTGAAGATGCTATCAATAACCGAAGCTAAGATATCTGAGATGGAAGTTTGAGAGTTGGAGAATCCCAAGCTAGTCTCTCAAGAAATATAACCAAAATGTGAAGAAGTTTATGTTTCTAAGGTTTGTGACTAGGGTTCAAACAACCTATCAAGTATGGGTCTAGGTGGAACTCCCTCACATTTAGAGGCATTATCCATGGAAGATGTTGTACCAATTCTTGAAAAGGTAACATGTAGTAGTTCTAATAAGTCAATTGGCATAAAGGGTCATATTGGGGTTTAGGAGTGGACCCTTTAAAGGAGACATGCCCTTAAATAGTAAAGATAAAATCTCTATTGCACCATGCATACGAGAAACCTTAAAAGAGATTCATTAGGGGAAAAAAAAATCCATAATAGGGATCCCTAGTGTAAGACAAATCCCTTTGGAGCGTTTAAAATGATTGTTTCATCCATAAATAAAATACTTTACCTAGATAGGTTAGTGTATATTCACAAGCCAAATATTTTAAGAAACATCCATAAAATGTTTAATAATCACATAACAATTCATAAACATTAAACATAACCATAATTAATGGCTATATAAACTATGATGAAAGGAGAGATCACACATGACCTGATGAACTAGTCGACACAATTGGAATGGTTTCCCCCATGTGCTCCTCTTCAACTGTATGACCCTCTATTTTTACTGAGCTTCCCTCACTCGATGAAGAAAGATCTTAAAGTACTTGCTAAAATCATTCAACCTCCATAAATATCTACAAAATCAATACAAGTCATATTTGTAGCGCATAATTTACTCTAAGATGCATTTTTATGAGAGTGTCAGAACATACTTGAATGAACTCCTCTTAGTTTTGAGAATAATTTATTGGATCTGCGCATCTAATATTGGATTAAATGGCCTCCCTTGATTTGATGTAGCAACAACAAAGCCAACATTGATTTTGTTGTTGCTCTGTTGGATCGAGGGAGGTTTGCTCCAAGATTAAATGACTCCAATAAATTGTTCTGTACTGAATAGGGCCAACCACGTGGAGGCGGAAGATCTTATGGCCCTTCCCTCCTCTCACATCACTCTCAAATCCCCAATACCCAATCTATTTTCTACTAGAAAATATGTATTAAAAAATTCAAAACTGATAGAAGTGATTGTGAAGCTATGCAAAAAAGCTAATCCAAAATAACTACAAAGTTGTTTGATTTCAATTTGCGTTGAACATAAGAGCGAGCCATCTATATTTCATTTTTTTCCAATAGGAGTACAAAAAAGTATTTGATGGAAAATAGATTTTATAAATAGTTATTAAAATATTGTACAAAATCATTTAGTTTTAGCCGACCTCTTCTTCTTAGCTCTAAAATTTCTAAGAATTTCATCAATATCGATGTCTTCGTTGTTTGGATGCTCTTCAAAATCTGATTGTGCTTGAGTCATCTCACATAGAGCACGCCTAGTTGCAGGGTACTCACAGGGTAATGGAGGTTGCTGTCACGAGGCATCACCTACAAAAACAAAAAATATATAATTTAGATGGCCAATTTTAAAATATCATTGAACTAGTTTAGTAATATTAAAAAAACCACCTAAATGTCATTATTTACCTAGTGCACTGGTCGACACCATTGGAATGGTTGCCCCTACGTGCTCCTCTTCAACTGTATGACCCTCAAGTACAACATTCTTTGCCATTGAAACCACAAACTTTATAAGGACAATCATAAATGTATAAGTAAAAAAAAATAGAAGTACAAATGTATAACTACGAAATTATTAAGTATATGATTAAAATACTATTACCGTCATGTGCCTTAGTCGTAGCACCAATGTGAGGCTGCACCCCAATGGTATGAGACTGCATGGGAGAACCATCTTTTGGTTGCAAACCACTATCAACGCACTGCTCTCCAATACTACTATTGGGTTGGTTGACAATGCTGCTCCCGTGATTAAAAAAAAGTTGTAACACATTAAATTTATCGATGATATCAAACATGATTGTATTATATTAATAATCAAAGGTTAATGTGGATTGAATTTTATTTACCTTATCTTGCAAAGTGGTTCTTGGTGAGTGCCCCAAGCTTTTCCGGTGTTCAACTACAACTTTAGAGCCGTACTTGTAACCAAGCTAGAGGTCTTCCTCCATGCTTTCAGTACTGAACTCATCACCCTGCATTCGATAAGAGTATGTATTTTTAATGTTATTGATTGCAATTACCTAAAAGTTTGAAGGTGATACAAATAAGATATTTGGGTACTTACAATTCGTGACTGCAACTTCAAGTAGCCGCCTTGGCCTAGCCTGTGTTGGCCACATTTGGAAAACCTTGCTTTTGTTTCCTTTGAAGTGTCAGTCAACCTATCATCAAACGTTTCAAGTATGTTAACATATACCACACTTTTATTTAGATCTAAAAAACATTAAAGGTATTGAATTGAAATTGTAATTTACCTTATGGAACCAGAGGGTGTTTTTCCTTCATTTGTCAATTTATTCTCTTTTGCGTCCTCAATGAGGGCCTTCCACTCCCTCTCTGGAATCATCAGAGGACGCTCGTACCTATCGTTTTGTTTCAAGTGCTTCCTATCGGTTTTCCGTGTATATTTTAATAATTGGCTAGTTGCGGTGGTGGCCAAGGTTTTATTAAATGTGTCTACACAAAAAAGGCTTTCAAGATAATCTATCAATTATTTTTTGAGGATAGAATTCTGGGAATTCCACCTCTCCCGTATGGTGGGCCCAAAAATCAGTAATGTCTTTTTCTCTATTGCCATAGGGGTAGACTCAAGGTTCAACTCCAAGAGCGCACCAACAAGCCCTAACCACTGGCCCTTTCGACAACACCTGCGAAGTAGATGCAGTCTCACCCGAAACAACTATGAGGGGGTTGTAGGATAGAGATGTATACAACCAAGGTAATATCAAGTGGATCTAGTACAATAACAACACAACATGAATATATCACTTATCAAGCTAGATCTACCCCGCACAGTTATATATTTGATCTAATACAATAATGCAAATAACAATATAACAATGACAGAGATCAAAACATTAATCACACACACAACACAAGATGTACGTTGTTCACCCTCCCTCTAGGGCTATGTCCACAAAACTATGCTTATGATTTATTAAGGTAAAGCATACAGTTCTTGTCTGCGCTCTCAGCTAGCAAATCTTCTTTCTTTTTCTCTCTTTCTCTCCCCTTCCTGCGCACCCAGCTGCAGGACTTGACCTTCGCACAGAGCTGAAGATATTACAATACCAGAAGACTCTCTCTCTCTCAGCACTTCTCTCTCTCAATACAATAATATCTCACCACAACAATAGTGTAAGTTTTAAACCTGCAAAGTAAAACAATGCATCTAGATTCTTAAACAAAACAAAAATTAATCAATGGCTCATTCACATAGTATACAAAGATTTATACTGAAAACCCTCAACCGGGAAAACCTTTCTTATATTCATTATATTGAATTTCACCATTCACCATACAATATATATAAAATGTTTTTAGGTATTCCTTAGATACCAAAACCTTAATCCTTTAATCCGGGATTAATTTACAAAACTGCTAAAAATAGCAAAGTACGAGGGATCGTCAGACGCAGTTGTCATATTTGACGCGCCCACACACACACATGCAAAGAATATAATACATACCCAACAAATAGAGCTAGATCAACAAAAATATCGTACCAACCCGACCCAGATCCTCTTGACCTTTATTTATACATTACAATACTTCACCGACAACCCTAGGCCAAAACCTAGGTGCCAATAACCCTAGATACCAAAACCCTAGGTGTCTAAAACCCTAGGTCAACTTGACCCGCTTTTTTCGGGCTTCTCCAACCTGTCTTTCCTTCCTTCTTGCGCGGTGCTCCAAAGAATCCAGCGGTGGCTTTTTTCACTTGCTGAGTTGTCCTTGATTCATATTCCTTACTGATCTGTCATCCTCGATATCCTCGTCCAATGGCTTGCATTTCCGTACTTCGCTCCATATTTTCTGCTCTTTTTCTCACTTCGACCTAGTGACAGTTACTGTGTCTTCCACGAAGTTCGATTTTCACCTTTTCTTCCTTGTTCTTCGCTTCCTTCCATAACCAAGGGCCAACAGGCCCCCAACACTCACCTGTGACTCGTCTCGAGGCACTTCAGATCTGATCCTTTTATTTTACTTCGAATTTGGACTGCACATGGCAGCCTTTGCTTTTTGCTCAATGCCTCCTTCTTGTCCTTGTGCAGACTATCTTTTCTGTGTCTGGTACCCAGTTTCAATTGCACCTGGTACCTAGACCCTTTTGTTCCATGCTCCTACTGGGAGCTGCGAGGTAGCTGGTTGTCATAGTACAACTTCAATCGACTCCCATTCACTAATCCTTCCTTTCACTCTCCGTTTAATGTCTTCAGTTGCGCAACTCCTCCTTCAGTAACATATGCGATCTCATATGGTTCGAGCCAATGTGTTCTGAACTTCCCAGGGTGTTTCAGGAATTTACTGTCATATATCAGTACTAAATCACCCTTCTTGAATGCCTTATTCTTGATGTGCCTGTCATGATAGACCTTCTCTCGTTCCTTCTAAACCTGCTGATGGAATCCTGCAATAAATCTGTCTTCTTCCAGTTCAACCAACTGTGTAAGCCTCTCGCGAATAGTGCCAGTATCATCCATGTCTGTAAATGAAACAATTCTTAAGCTTGTCACCAAGTATTCCACTGTGAAAATAACTTCAATACCATAGACCAAATTGAAAGGGGTTTGCATTGTTAATTTCTTGCAAGTGGTTCTATAGGCCCATAGTACTGCAGGTACTCTTAAATCCTAGTCGTCCCTGTTCACACTGCAAATCTATGTCAGTGCGGTCTCCAAGATTTTGTTGAATGCTTCAACTGTTCCATTTGCTTGTGGATGGTAAGGTGTACTCTTCTGATGGTGGACTGCAAATTCTTCAATCAGGGCTTCGACTGTTTTATTGATAAAGTGTGTGCCTTGATCACTCATAAGGGTCTTGGGGAATCCAAACCTAGTTATTATGTCATCAAATATAAAACACACAGCTGTAGTTGCACTACAGTCCTTTACTACTCTTGCTTCAGCCCATCTAGTTAGGTATTATGTTGCAGTAATTATGTACCTTGCTCCTGTGTGCTTTCCTGGTGGGTTTATAGGTCCCACAAAGTCAATGGCCCACTTTTCAAATGCTTGTAGGGTCATATGCGGTGCTAACGACATTTCATCTCTTCGGTTTGGTTTTCCAACTCTCTGGCATACATCACAGGCTTTGGCATAATCTTTAGCATCTCTGTGTAAGGTAGGACACCAAAGGCCAACTTTAAGAACCTTCTGTGCAGTTTCTTTCCCTGCATAATGTACTCCTACAATGCCTTCATGAGCTTATGCGAGGATCAATGGTCGCTTGGTCTCCATAACACACCTTCTTAATATCTCATCAGGTCCCATATTGTATAGCTGACCAGGGATCAGTGAAAAGTCTGCAGCGCGTACCACTAGCTGTTTCTTCTGAGAGATGGTATACTCACTAGGTGCCATTCCTGTTGACATGAACTGTACTATGTTTGCGAAGTGGTCATCAATATTTCTAATGGTGAGCAATTGTGCATATGACAGTGTATCCTCCAGACTGGTTGGTTCTTCACCATGTTCCAACCTCGACAAGTGGTCAGGGCCCTTGTTCATTCTTCCTGGCTTTACTATGATCTCAAAATCATATTCTTGAAATAACAGAAGCCATCTGCATATTCGACCCCCCAAAATTGGTTTGTTGACTAGGTACTTCATCGCAGAGTGATCTGTGAACATTTTAAAGTGTCCTCCCAACAAGTAGTGGCAGAATTTCTGCAGCGCGTACACCATGGCTAATCCTTCTCTCTCGGTAGTGGTGTAATTAACTTTAGCTGTAGAGAGCTTCCTTCTAGAAAAATCTAACGGATGGTCGATATCCCCTTCTCCAGGTTGTGCCAGTACTTCTCCTAATGCAATAGAAGACACATCGACATGCACATGAAATTCTTTGCTCCAATATGGAAAAACCAGAATAGGCGCAGTAACCATCTTTTGTTTAAGTGTGTTGAAGCTCATCCGACATTCTTCTGTCCAGCTAAACTGAGAGTCTTTCTTCAACAACTTCTCCATAGGTGCTGTAATATGTGCATATCCTTTGATAAATTTCCTGTAATAGCCAATATGTCCTAGCGCAGTGCGTAGTTGTTTGACTGAAGTAGGGGGCGGAAAATCAACTATAATTGCAATTTTTGATGGATCAACTGGCAATCCCTGCTTGCATACAATATGTCCTAACAACACTCCAAATGGTGAGAAGAAGATGCACTTCTTCAGATTTAAATCAATTTGACACTACCTGCATTTATCCAACATTAACCTAAGACATTCAATATGGTTTTTCAACAGGCTAAACACAATCCAGTCATCAAAATATGCTTCTAAAAATAAATTTATGCAAAAACTCTTTGAACGCTTCAACCACCACCCTAGAAAAGATGGCTGGGGCATTTTTCAGTCGAAATGGCATCAATGTATATTGGTAGGATCCCCATTTTGTGGAAAACGTGGTATTTTGGCGATCCTCCTTAACAATCCGGATATGATGGTATCCTGGAAATCCATATGTAAAAGAATATACCTCTTGGCCTCCCACATTGTCTAACACTTCGTCAGTGAATGGTGTAGGGTATGGGTCATGCAGACATGCATCATTCAATTTTCTAAGATCTACATAGATCTTGATCTCACCTGTCTTCTTGTCTTGTATTACCATAAGGATGATCCACTCTGACTCTTCGACAGGTTCAATAATCCCTGCTTCCAACATTCTGTTGAGTTCGATCTTCACTTTTTCCTTATATTTTGGGTTCAATCTGTAGGGTCTTTGCTTGACTAGCTTCGCACCTGGTTTCAAAAGTATCCTCATCTCTCCCATAGGACCTTTGATACCCTTCATATCAGTGAACTTGGTCGGAAACAAGTCCTGATATTCGTGCAACAACTCTGTAATCTTGTCAATGGTAGTAGCATCCCATTAATCTCCGACATTGGCAAGATTTGGTGTCTCCTCTATCCCAATATTGACTTTTTTAATCTTGATTGGCTAACTAATAAATCGTAGCTCAACTCTCAGTCCTTCCACATCTCTTTGGCCTTCTTTTTCAGTGATGTTTACCTTCCTGGGATCATCATCGTCGACATTGATGTTGTAGAAACTCTGCAATTTTTGGAGAGGTGCAATCCATTCGTCCTCTTCTTGTTCCATAGGGAGGCTAGATGCCTCTTTGAATACCTTCTGTCTCAAAATATTTAATGCTTGGTCTACTGAAGGATATTCCTTTTCAAATAAAAAGGTGGTTACAAAATTCTGAATCATACCTTCCCATTCTGCAGTGATGAGGCGCAGTTCCGCTTGAAGGTACCAGTTGATAGGGGTCGTATCCAACATGTTAATGAATCTGTGTACCCATTTTTCTCGAGGAATGTCACTCTAGACCTCTTCGCAGCTTCACACATGGTCCTTCGAGCAACTTCGACCTGTGTATCTCACTTCATAGATTTTTACTTGGGCTAAGAACCACACTGTCATCAAAGTTCAACATTGTACCCAGTCTGTAATATTGCTTTTGTGGGTTCCCCACCATCTTGCTGGTGTGGCCTTTAGGGCCTCATCCATTGCCAACAATCGTTGTTGTGTTGGTACACTTGTCTCAAAATTTGATAGGAAGGTTTCCAAAGGGTTCAGACCATCAAATGTGGGTAAGTTACTCACTGTTGTGCCGATCCAACGAATTTCTCTGGTTAATATAGAACATCTTCTGGTAGATACTTCATACATCTAGTTCTGCCAGCTTCAGTGCTTCTTTTGAATCTGATGAACATGCACTATCACTTCACCAACTCAGGTTCCCATCAATGGTAGGGTTGATGTAATCCTATTGTCTGGCTTTCAGTTTGTATATGTTTTCCAGTTTGTATGCATGGTCTTCTTCTCTTATGGGCCTTGTATATCGCAGACCCTCATCTGGATCTAAGGGTGCAATGACCCGAAGACCAGCTCTTTCAAATTTCATACGTCTTTTCTTCAAATCAACCACTGTGGAGTTATCAAAGGCCCAATCAATTCCTAACAGTGCAGGGTAAGGGCAACTGTCATCAACAATTTCAATTACCTCGAAATCTGCGAACGTTCTCACTCCATCGATGTCCACAGGGACATGTTCCAATCTACCAAAGGGGCTGACAACTTGCTGGTTAGCCATCCTAAGCCTGATAGGGGAGTAGATCAACTTCGGTTTCCCCATCATTGCCCAAGTTTTCTTCTTCATGACATTGACCTCCGACCCTAAGTCGAGAACCACATAGTCTATATCATACTCTCCTATTTGAGCATTCAAATGTAATTCTTTATTTTTCCTTCTCCTTTTTCCGATTTGATGTATTGCGCTATTCAGTAAGGGGTCTATCTTTCCTAGCTCGTACTGCTTGATTAAGTTTTGTAGTTCTTGTACAACACCTTTATCTTGAATCAACTTAACACAGGTGCATAAAAATTCCATGAGCTTGCTTACCTCTTTTCCCTCTTTTGGCAAAGTCGACTGATAAAATGCATGAGGCATTCCATATTCTTTTATTTCTAGCTGTATTTTTGATGAGGAACCTTGATCTGCTTTGAACTCTTGTCTTGCTTCCTCAAAGGTTTGTCTTTCTTTCTTTGCATCGAAAGTTTGGGTCTTCTCTGTAGCCTTCCTGATACTT
Organism: Picea abies; assembly: GCA_900067695.1. Classification (NCBI taxonomy): domain Eukaryota; kingdom Viridiplantae; phylum Streptophyta; class Pinopsida; order Pinales; family Pinaceae; genus Picea; species Picea abies. Next base: position 6,384 of record CBVK0100589950.1, on the reverse strand, counting down.
GAGTCTTCTGCAATATTTCCTTGAGTCATTCTATCCTCTCCTGTAGCAACGCCTCCTTGAGTGATAACAACGACTTTAGGGTTTGCTCCGCGAGGTTCAACATATATCAGTTGCACTTGTGGATTCTGCTGAGGTCCTCGTCTTTCCTGCAGCTTAGCTAACAACACATGACAATCTTCTATAACATGGTCGAACGAGATGCAATAGCTGCATGTAGTGCAAAGATTCTAACAATCCCTTGCCAAGTGTCCTGGTTGCACGCAATTGTAACATATGATCTGTCCTCAGCCTCGGCCCGTTCGTCCTTCTTGTCCTCGTCCTCTGTATCCACCGCCGGGATTGAAATTTCCTCTTCCTGGGAAGTTATACTGCGGAGTGTTTCATTCTTGTTGTGCTTCGCCTTGGATCTTGTATATGTCCCTCAATATTTCATGCATAAGGTCATAGGCCCACTACTATAAATGGACAGAATTTCCGACGCCCTATTTCAGTGCCCCAGATGTTTGATGTCGCTCAACCGCTGCTTATGAGGGCTCAACAGGCATCGAAAAATCTCCCGTGGTTTTTCCAACGTTGGACTATCGTCGGTATTCTGATTCCCCTAATGTCTGACGACCGACGACCTTTAAAAATTTAATTTCAAAGGACAACCGGAAAACTACAGACGACGTTCGTTGGTCTACCGACGAATTTTCCGATGTGACCGACGAGCGTGCTGTAGTTTCGACGCTTTGCTGGGAGTGTTTTTCATTAGAAGTCTGACTTGTAGTAGTCGGAAGACCGATGGACCTGAATATTTAAAAAAAAAAAATTGTTGAAAAGAGGCGAGGCATTATTTTTCTCAAGTTCATAAAAGGCACATAAAGGTTTCTTCAACACTGACTAGCCCATTCCGGTTTCCAAATTCTACAAGATCCCGGAGAAAATCATCGGTTGGCTCAAGCTTCAACAAAGGTAGAGATGGATTGGTTATTTCAATTGGAAATGGGGCAAAGAAATGACATGGAATTTATCAAAAGATAATTCTATCAAGCAATAGGGAAAATAAATGGCATGGAATTTATCAACATTAGTCCCTCATGGCCGCATAAATGTATTGTCCATGTTCATACCAAACCAAAATTTATTCACTTGTAGCACCTATGGGATTCACAAAATGGGTTTAGTAACTCTAATCATCTAGTCATACCATTTGTTGAAAGTGGCCTCATTGAATGCAAAATTCTTAGTGTCCTTCCAACTCTTCCAAGCATCAAATTGCAATGAAATAATTTGTTGATTGGGCATAGGATGAAGTTATCTTCCCTACAGGGGATTCCATTTCCACATCCCAAAAGCAACCAATGGATAGCCAAAGATGAATTAGGTGGATTATGTGTGGAGATTAGCACATGCCTGAAAGACTTCATCTATTAATAACTTAAACCATTTCAATTTAGTTCCCTGCACACATAATTTAGTGACAAATTGGGCATCCAGGTTGAATTATTCCTTGGTGTATTTACACATGAGATGGATTGCAATCAACTAGCAAGCAAAATGGCCCTCGGGGTTAATAATCAATGAGATGATGGCACCAAAACCTCCCCTATATGTACCATACTTGTGATATAGTCTAGGTTCATCCTTATTGCGACCATGCTTCCTCATAAATTGAAATGCATGGGAGAAATATTCCCCCTCCATAGACAACCTTGTTAAAATGTGTACATCCTGCACATGTATANNCCCCCTCCATAGACAACCTTGTTAAAATGTGTACATCCTGCACATGTATATGGTATTCCCATTCAATCCATATGTAATTCCAAAGACCAACAAGTCACGCAACACCAAAAAATTATATATACAGAGGTTCAAACATAGGCTTCCAAACTATGGCAATGGTGAGATCGGAAGAGCATGTTCCTTCTATCCAAAAACTTGTTACACTAAGCATATTACGATCACTATGAATGGTGAAAAACATGAGGTGGTTCCTATTTTTGGACTGTGAGGGGGCTGTGGGTGCTCAACCCTGTGGCCGAGCCGTGGATGTACCCATGGCTTGGCCATAGGGCTGAGCACCCTCGTCCCCCTCACAGTCCAAAAATAGAACAATATAAAGGCTACACTAAGAATATTCCTTACACTAACAATATAAAGGTTACCAAGTGAAACAAGAATGTTCCTTCTATCCAAAAATTGGTTACACTAAAAATATTATGATCACTATGAATGGTGAAAAACTGGAGGTGGTTCTTATTTTTGGACTGTGAGGGGGCCGCAGGTGCTTAGCCCTGTGGCCAAGCCGTGGGCGTACCCACAACTTGGCCACAGGGCTGAGCACCTACGGCCCTCTCACAGTCCAAAAATACAACAATATAAAGGTTACACTAAGAATATTCCTTACACTAACAATATAAAGGTTACCAAGTGAAACAAGAATGTTCCTTCTATCCAAAAACTTGTTACACTAAGCATTTTACGATCACTATGAATGGTGAAAAACATGAGGTGGCTCCTATTTTTGGATTGTGAGGGGGCCGCGGGTGCTCAACCCTGTGGCAAATATGTGGGCGTACCCATGGCTTGGCCACAGGGTTGAGCACCCACGGCCCCCTCATAGTCCAAAAATACAACAATTTACATTTAAAACAAATAATTTAAAACCTATATGACATCAATCGAAAATAAACTTACCTATTGCCAATGCAATGATGACCCCTACGCTCATGACCTCTCAACGACCCCTGTACTCATGACCTCCCAACGACCTCAGATGCGCTCACATCCTCTATGCTCATGACCTCCCGGTGACCTCCTCACACAACAGCTCACAACAACAACAACAAACAATAGCAAACGACAACAAATTTTCTAAAGTGTTTCAATATTGATGTGTGGTTAATATATAAACAATCTTTTGGCTGAACAAATTTTTGGCTGAACAATTGTTTGGCCGAACTATTTTTCAACCGAAACATAGTTTGGTTGAACAATTGTTCAGTCGAAAAAGGATTTCCAAAAAGAAAATATCCGACCGACCAAATTTGTACACGCAAATCGAGGGGGAAGTTATTGCACCATTCGATTTGACGTTTATTTTTTCGGCCAAAAAATAGTTCGGACGAAAACAATATCTTTCGGCCAAAAAAGATTCTTAGTTCGGTCGAAAAAATGTTTTTCGGAATTTTGGAGACCTGATTTTCATGAAAGTGTAACCCATCTCCGTGATTTCACCCTATATATAATTAAAACTTCTAGACCAAACCCCTTATTTGTGCTAATTTCACCTCCGAGTTATAGTGCCATGATTTGCTTCATGCTCAATAGTTTTTCCATCAAGAAAGACCTAGAAAAGACAACAAAATCCAAGATTATTCAATGGACATATTTAACCTCTAGGATATTCCTACTCAAGATAATAGATCGCTACATTGGACAATCTAGAATATTAAATAAAATATGTATTTTAAAAAAATTATTCAACTGCAATTATTTACTATATGTTAAGATGCACTAAATTGAGAATGTCAGAACATACCTTGACAATGCTTACAAGCACCTTATCAACCTTTTTTTGGAGTATCCCCTCATCATACTAGATTCAAACATTGACTTACTCATTGAGAAAAAACTACAAACGTAACAGTTATAGAACTAGAAATAACTCCTAAATGGGCTCCTCTTGGTTTCAAGAATAATTTATTAGAGCCGTCTAATCTTGCAGCAAACCTCCCTTGATCTGACAGAGCAACAATGAAGTCAACATTGTCTTTGTTGTTGCTCTGGTGGATCGAGAGAAGTTTGGTCCAAGATTAGCCAATTCCTAATTTCTTCTCTACTAAACAGGGCCAAACACGTGAAGGTGGAAGCTATTATGGCCCCTCCCCCCCCTCACATCACTCTCAATTCCCCAATACCCAATCTAATTGATATATTTAGGGTTAAAACTGAAGTATATAGAAATTTAATATTTTTTCTCACAATATGCTTACTACAGATCGGATCTAAACATAAGGGTAAAAAGCAGATAATAGAAATATATAAAAAAAATTCAAATCACATCATGAAGATAACCATTGATAGCAATTGAATATCAATTCATAATCTGAACATACTATGAAGATAGGTACTGCTATAAAATAATTCAATGATCTTCAATATGAAATTGAACAGTGAACATAATAAATAACATTAGTAAAGGAGATAGGGTTAGAAACTTACCTAAGTATGGAAACCCCCATAGATGTACTCAGTAAAGGGAGAAGTGTCAAGCACTTACCTGAGGCCATACCTTACCAAGTGAGAGAGAGATGACCAACAGGAAAAACAAATCACAACAGACCCCAAAAACAAGATGACCTCAATCAATTAAAGAACCCTCAAAGACCAACGTTAACTTGTAACCATCCACTTTGGGTCATGTTTCTATTAACACATTAGGAAAACTATGGAGGGTCACGGAATCCCTCCTTGAGGCACAACACACAACACAGAGGTACAACATAGGTCACAAGAGGTAGAGGCAAGTTGACAGTGCCAAGGTTAGGCTGTGGTAGGGTCAAGGCAACCATGACAAGGCTACCGAGGGGCATCTACATGCTGACATTGCCAAGGATATGATGTGGCAGGGTCAAGGCTATTGAGGGGCAGCTACAGGCTGAGAGTGCCAAGGATAGGCCACGAAAGGGTGAAGGCAGCCACAACAAGGTTGTCGAGAGGAAACTATAGGCTGACAGCACTAAGGTTAGTCTATGGCAGGGTCAGGGCAACCACGACAAGGCTGTCGAGGGGCATCTACAGGCTGACAGTGCCAAGGATAGGCTACAGAAGGTTCAAGGTAGCCACAACAAGGTTGTCGAGGGGAAACTACAGGCTGACAGTGCCAAGGTTAGTCTGCGACAGGGTCAAGGAAGCCATGGAAAGGCTATCGAGGGGCATCTACAGGTTGACAGTGCCAAGGATAGTCTGCAACAAGGTCAAGGAATCCATGACAAGGCTGCCGAGGAGAAGATATAGGCTAACAGTTCCAAGGATAGGTTGTGACCAACACATAAGAGGGGGAACCTAGCCACAATAAGGGTGACCAAAATATACAAGTCAACAAGAGGGGCTTAACCAATCACAAGATAACAACATAAAGGGTCATCTCTCTATCAAAAGGTCGAATCATAATGTGGGGGTGTCATCCTCGTACAAAGGGGGTTTCCACACGTTGATGTGGGATTTATACCTTCTAGTCTAATCCAAGGGTCAAATGGTCAAAGGCAAAGCAAAATAACACTAACTACTAGATAATATGCATTAAAATGATTCAAAAAATGTCACGGAAATGTAAATTTATCAAGAACTCATTGAAAGGCAAAAGAAAAAAAAGGTATGCAAGACCTTAATATTGACAAGCATATGTGAATTTTTTTTTATTATAAATGATCGTTATTATAATATTATACATCAGTACCAGGTTTTTTTTTTTTCTTTGCATGACTTGCTGCTAATTTCCTAAGTATTTCATCGATATATGTGTCATCTTCTTTTACTACGTTCTCTTCTATTGTTGATTATCCTTGCATTCTTGCACGCATTTCATTCCTTGTCACATACTCACGGCGTTGAGGCACCGAATGCGGGTCATCGCTTACAACAACAAAAAATATTGAATGTATAGGGAAAGTTATTGAATACGATTGATTTAGTTCATTAATAAGAAAAAATATGACTGGAATGTAATAATTTAGCTTCCCTATGCTCCTCTTCTATTAGAGGATATTGATGTATGTCATGCAACTCTACCACTAAAACCACAAAATTTATAAGTAGACAATCATAATTGAATTAGTAAAAAGAAAAAATGGAATCACAAAATTCATAAGTACGGAATTATTAAGTTATATATGATTAATATACAAACATATTACCATCGTGGCTCTCTGTTATCCACATTTTTGGTCATCGGGATGATGTCATGATAGTGTCATGATAATAGAAAATCAAACTCTTTATTAAGAACATTTTCATGAGAAAGGTTACACTTGTCAATTTCCAGAAAGCATAGTTTAAAAGATAGTTCGCAGGCTGCATATATACTCACCTGCGGGAATCCTTAATTCCCGCAGGCTGCCTTCAGCTTGACTGCGAACTTCTCTCACTATACTTGAAGTTAGGGTGCGGACATGTTTCTAAAGAAGGAAAATGAATGAGTTCTCGACCCTTCTAGAAAGAATCTTCTAGAAGGATGAGTTGGCTTTTGAATGGTTGGCAAAATACTGACTTTCCAGATATCTTGGGATCATTCTCTATCTAGGTAACTAAGTTATCTTCTACTATATATTGAGGGGATTGCTCATGGAAAGGGTTAACAAGAAAGACTAGAAGAAAGCTAGTAAGAGATTGATTGGA
>CBVK0100589949.1:0-13306 GCA_900067695.1 Picea abies | reverse complement strand
TGATTCCTTGATCACATGTATAGACTAGGTATTGAATATATTAATTTGCTCGTACTTCGATTGGTTTGTACTATCGTGATTGGACGGCACAAGAGCATTGAAGCAGAGCAAGGAACAACAGAGATTTAAGGAGAGCGTTCATAAGGTATGTCCACTATCCATTTCTCTTAGTTCGTTCAATAATCTAGATCTAGGGAAAGAGTAGTATTCTGTCTCGTTTTGTTCTAGATCCAGGTGGATCTAGGGAGATTGGTCTTTGTCCGCACTCACGAATTTATCCATTAACAAAATTGGCGACTCCACTGGGGAACTATCCCATTTGTCTTTTTGGATTTTTGAATTTTCTGTGGCCATTTGCTTTGGTTTCCTTTTTCTCCTGATTTGTAAAATCTTTGAGTCCTCAGGATACCCTGAGTGACCTTCTAGGTCCAAAAGTCAGTTTGATTTTTGCTTGATTTTTCAAATTTTCCTCTAGTTTCAGGGATTCCCGCACTGTACCCATTAGCAGCCTGCGATAATCTTAATAGTTTGCACCCTAATTATATCTTCCAGTGCGAACTATCCGCATTCTGCATTGAAGTGACCTGCGAGAAGTTTACATTCTCGCACTGTGTCCAAGGCTTGCCTGCGGGCAGATTTTGAAATTTTTTTGAAATCAAGTTTTGACTTTTGCAATAGCTCAGTAAGGTTGATTTAAGTCTTTTTGGCTCTTTTGGATTACTGGCTTGCCTCTTTTTTCTTTCTTTTTCTTGTTGGACTTGATCTAGGGTTTCTAGGCTTGTTCTTGCTTTGATCACTTGACTTTCATCTTTTAACCCTTTTTGGCATTTTTCTTCTCTCTGATTACTGGAGTTGAATGTGTTATGTTGGTTAAGAATCAGTGATTGATTGGAAGTTAATATTTTGAGATTTCTCTTGTACTTGTTGGTCCAAAAGGACAATTTTCACTTGCATTGAGAAGCTCTTTTGGTTTGTTTTTGTTTTTGCTTCCATTGAAAGTTTTGGATTGGGTTATTTGATTGGATTTTTATATCTTGGTTTTCTTTTCTCATTCATTCGAGTTCTTCTTGGAAAGTGAACTGTATGTTTTCTTTCAAGATCTTTGTTTTACCTTTGAAACATCATTGAAAATCAAGATTCTAGAGTATTGGACTTTTGAAGAAGACTTTTAGAAAGTATTCAATAATACATGATTGTTTGCATTCATATCAAAAGGAAATTGAACATTGTATTTGCATTGTCATAGTAAGATTGATTCAGGAACTGTTCCCTCTCTCCCATAACTAGGATTCATCGAATGAAAAAGATTACAATTTCATCATATCCTTACATTGATTGGGTCAGAGTCACACATCATTGAGTTTCACTTCCGTTGCCTTTGAGTATACAACAGCCATTTAAAAACATTTGTGAAATACTAAAATTGATCTAGTAACTCTTTTATAGGGCTCTTTTACACCAACATTTAGCTAGGCTAGTGCTTTGGAGTAAGAAGAATGACACACTCTCCAATGCTCAAAAACACACAATAGCATCTTGAGATAGGGAGTGTAAAATTCCATTGTCCGCATATTGTCCTGGGAAGCCCTTCTAACACAAGGGTCAAGCATTAGGTCGCATTGGTGTTGGTAGGGATACTAACCTGCTCTGTTGACATCAGTGTAGAGATTGCACGTATTATGGGGGTCACTCCGAGGTATACCCACAATTATGAGTGGAAGCCTTTGAGTTGATTTCGGGCTTGATACCCTGCCTTTGCATGTGGATCGGACTGACGACTGTTTCCCCAGGAAATACTGTTGTATGTGGTAACCTTAGTGGCTCTTCTCTCTAGGCTCTTACCCAAGGTGACTGTGGAGGGGAAAGTCTCTGTGGTACATGGAATCGACGTTGATCAAACTCACTCGGGCTCCTTGGAGGGTATACCCATGATTATGTGTGGGAGCTTGCACCAGGGCGTAAGTCTGTTAAGCAGGTTGTCAACGTAAATTTTCCACCCTAGCCCTGCCCCTTCTCATCTCGTTGGTGCGACATTGGATTTCATCACCAACTAGTGGCTTCAATATTAGAAGGTATTGTGTGCTTGGTGATTATCTCTAGATTTTTTGTTTACTAGTGTATGTTGTTGTTTTCTCGTAGTCGACCATAGGATTTTCGTTGGGAAGTTTATCACTCATTTACAATTGCTCCCCCGCGACGTTCGCGTAGGATGCAAGGTTTGTCTCTGGAACATCCGGAAGCTTCAAAACCTTTGCAGACAACAACACCTGAGGATACCCCTGAGGACTCTCCTCGTCTGGGTGAAATCCCTCTTGTTACTTTACCACACGTGGACATAAGTGATGTCCCAGAAGTCTTTACACCACCTCCATAGATACAAACCACTGATCCTCTTGCAGAATTTCGAATAACCAATACTATAGAGGATTATCACATTCGTCGTGGTGAACCACCTTCAGGGCAGTTTCATATTTCTGGTGACGATCTTCTAGATCCTGAATCAATTGCTGGACCTTCTCACGATGCATTAGGCCAAGATCCTTCTTGGTCCGTTGATTTCCAATGAGTTTTATTTGGTACTGAATCCCCTGTTTACGAAATCATCAACTCTCTTGCGTCTCCTAAACCTGAGACTACGCCCAAGACTACACCTGAGACTACCTCTTATCGTTTTGTTCTTCCTCCCGAGATGGCCCACCTTGCTAATACTGCGAGTGTCCCAACCAAAATTCCTGCGACTACTCTTGCACCTATAAATACTCAGAGAATACCTGAGGCTACTCCAAATCTACCTCCTGGTTACCATGCGTTAAATCCTATGTTGAATGCTCCGCATCCAACACCACCCCAAACTCCAGCTGGTTCTCCTAGTGGTCCTCAGTTTCCCGGGCATCCTATTCCCGGTTTCATCCCGACACTCCCTCAATTTTTCCCTCCTGGCAATACTAATCCTAGTGGCATTATTCCGACCATTGCACCCAATGTACAAGTTCCTCTTGGTGGTCAGAGTAATATGTTTCCTTTTCCCGGACATACTGCAACTATTGCACAACCTACAGTTGGTATACAACTCCCGGGTGGAACTATCCCTTTGGTAGGGGCCCCGACCTCACTGTTAGGACAGAACATACCTCCTGCTTTGGCCCAGTATTGGAATCAACTTATACAAAATTTTCCTCAAAATGTTGGGGGGCAGCAAGCTGTCCCTACTACAGGCCAACCCTATCTAGGAGTGACTAATCCTATCTGGGGTTCTGGTCAAACTACTCAACCCCAAACTCAAGGTCAAAATCCTTGGGGTTATTATCCGATTCAACCACCACAGGGCCCACCAAGATCATCTCTCTGGGGGCAAACTTCATATGCTCCCACTGGTCTACCAACTGGGCTTCCGCCCCAAAGTCACCAGTATCCACAGGTGAATTGGCAATTACCTTTTCTTGCTACTTTGGATTTTCCAGACTTGTCTAGGATTCTCAACGATCCTATTCGTCACTCTCCCCAATGGCCTGCTATTCCTGCAAAGCTTCCATCGGACATTCCCAAATTCGATGGGAAGGCGGGAGAGGACCCAAATAATCATGTCATGACTTTCCACTTATGGTGTTCATCCAACTCATTGATGGATGACTCCATTAGACTGCGTCTTTTTCAAAGAACTCTTACGGGAGCTGCTGCGAAGTGGTATATTGAATTACCGCGAGGTTTCTTTTCCGATTTCAACACCCTTGCGATGGCTTTTCTGACACATTACCAGTTACCGATCCGTTACGATATGGGAACTGAGATTTTAACCTCTTTCAAACAAAGCACAGGCACTCACATATCTGATCATATTCATGAGTGGCGATGAAGGAGACGTCTCATCAAACTTGAACTTCCTGATCAGTTACTGGCAGAATGGTTTACAAAATCCTTTGTAAACAAAATAGGAAAAGACATTGCTATGGGCGGTGTTGTCACCGAAGAGCAGGCTATTAGCCGTGCTCAGTATCTCGATCTCGTTTATTCGCAAACGGGAACTTTGTATGATTTACTGCCTGATCTACCTCATCCTGGTACTTCTACTACTTCTACTGCTCTAGCTGCCTCACATGCAGCTGATGGTGTGATTGGTTCCACTCATAGCCACTCGCATTCCTTGTCCACTACGACCCTGAAATACAATTCTTCTAATGTACAAAGTGCTCCATCTCCTGCTCCTCCCGCCGGTAAAACCTTAGAAGTGAACACTGTTCAAACTACGTCGGTCGGTAAGACTAAGTCCAGAAAAGGGAGAGGTAAGAATAAGGAGGGTAAAAACAACAATCCTAATGAGAAAACCAAACCACCTACTGCTGATGACCGAGATAAATGCAAGCCACACTATCCTTGCCTTATGTGTGGTGATGATCACTACACGAAGGATTGTCCAAGACGTGCCGAGGTCACCAAGTTCCTTCAAGGAACACCGAAACCTTCTACGTCGGCTGTCTTGTCTCAACAACAAGCTTCATTGGTCATCCATGACCAACCATCTACCTCTACACAGTCCTAAACACCATCTACCTATGTTTTGATGTGAATTGGTGATTCTACGAAGAATAATGTTACACTTACCACTAGAGCTAAAGACTATACTCCTGCTAAAGAGAAGGTTGATGACTTACCTCCCGATTTGGTACAACCTTCTCCACCCAATCCACCTACCACTGGTCCTCTTCATATCGAAAGACCAAGTCTTGATACAGTTTTACGACCTCCCAAAGGTGTTGTTAAGAAGTCGACATTCAATCCTCATGCTAGGGTAGCTCAGAACTATAGCATTGTCGAAGATCTGGCCCAAGCACCCTTAGCGATGTCTGCCCTCGAAGTCCTCCAGTCTTGTCCCGCACAGCGGAGGGCTCTGTTGAAAGCAATAGGTGGAATTGATCCTACGGATTCGAATTTGATAGTCTTTAACTTGGATGATCATATTCCAAGGTTACCCCCTCAACTTTCATTTCAAATATAGGTTGTAGTCGCCGATAAGAGCATTTGTCGGACGGTTGTTGATGAAGGTGCCTCTACGTGCGTAATGTCTTTTTCTTGTTGGAAATCCATTGGCTCTCCACCGTTAACGAAATCACAAAACACTTTGCGAGCCTTCAATGGCTCTGGTTTTAAGCCATATGGTGTTCTTCCGTCATTGCCTGTTACTCTAGAAGGTAAGACCGTCCAGATAGAAGTGGAAGTTTTTGATACTCCTCTGGATTATAATCTCCTACTTGGACGAAGTTGGGTCGATTCTATGCGTGCTGTCGTGTCAACCCTTTTCCATGTCCTACGTTTTCCTCATCAGGGCAAAGTGGTCACGATCAATCAACTTGCTTTCTTTAATGTCAATACTCGCACGGGCAATGTACCATTTATAGCAAACACCCCACTGGGTTATGAGAATGTTGGCGTTGGTCTTTTAAAAGACTCATCGTTAATGGGAACTTTTCCCATACCACCACCACTCACTATTCCAATCTCGTTAGTTGCATCCATTAACATGATCTCTACCGTGCCTCGTGAACTTCCCGTGTCTATCGACCCTTGGGTAGTCCATGATCCTGGAGATCATGTTCGTTTCGGCGACGTTATGCCATTGAGTCCGGTTGAGTCCGCTTACCAAGCTATTCAATCGACAAATCCTCTTACTTATTCTTGTGAGGAGTTGTCTCCCGATCCTTTCCATGTTGTTTTTCCAACTGACGAGATGATTATGTCCGTCTTGACTGACAACCCTTGGGACGATGGACATCATCGTTCCATACTGTTTCTGGAACAATAGACTCTGGAGAATTACCAATGGATTTCGACTCTATCGACCGTTGTTGTTATTACCACTGTTCCTGGATCTACACGAGATGTGTTTTCCGAAGGGAACCTTAGTAACATTTCACCCACGATACCCATAGATATTTCAGTGAAACCTGGAATCATCGAGAACGGTCATATTGGAGCTTCATGCTCTCCCGACGAAATTGTCATCTATACTTCCTTGTTTAAAGAATTTCATGACATTTTTTCTTGGACTTACAAAGAGATGCCAGGTATTGACCCTTCTATTGTGGTCCATGAAATTAAGACATACCCTGGAGCCAAGCCAGTTCGTCAACGCCTCCATCCTGTCCATCCACGTAAAGCGGCAGCCATTAAACTTGAAGTTGAGAAACTCCTTAAAGCCGGTTTTATTTATCCTGTGGCATTGACAGAATGGGTGTCTAATCCAGTATCGATTGATAAAAAGGGTGGTAGTATACGCGTTTGCATTGATTATCAGGATATCAACAAAGATTGTCCAAAGGACAATTTTCCAACCCCTTTCGTTGACCAAATCGTCGATGACTGTGCCGGTAGTGAAATCTTTTCCCTCATGGATGGATTTTCCGGCTATAATCAAATCAATATAGCTCCCGAGGACCAACATAAAACAGATTTTATTTGTCCTTGGGGTACTTTCGCCTACAGGAAACTCCCTTTCGGTCTGAAGAATGCAGGTGCTACGTTCCAGCGTGCTATGTCTTACGCATTTCACGATATCAAGCATATTGTTCAACCCTATTTGGACGATTTTTCGGCTCACTCTTTACATAGGTTCGATCACCCTAATCATCTCCGAGCGATCTTTGTTCAATGTCGATTCTATCGCATTCGCCTAAACCCTCATAAATGTGTTTTTTGCGTAGAATATGGCCGTCTCCTTGGGTTCATTGTTTCACGCCATGGGATCCGGGTTGATCCTATCAAGGTTGAGGCAATTCTTAATCTACCTCCTCCTTCTTCCTTACGCTAGTTACAAAGTTTGCAGGGGAAAGCAAACTTTCTTCGTTGGTTCATCCCGAACTACGCCGAGATTACTTGAGGTTTCACGCGTCTTTTAAAGAAAGACTCAGAGTTTGTATGGGATAAGATTGCCAACAATGCCTTTGAAGCTTTAAAATTGTCCCTCACAAAATCTCCTCTTCTTTTCCTTCCGGATTATAGTCGAGATTACTTTCTTTATCTAGCTGCGTCCGAGTATACCATTGGTATGGTCCTCGTTCAGGAGGATGATCACCACGATGAACATGTTATTTATTACTTGAGTCGAAATTTATCATCCACCGAAGTCAAGTATCAACATGTTGAGAATCTGGCCCTGGCTGCTGTTCAAGCAGTCTAACGTTTTCGTCACTATATTCTATCCAGGAAAACTACAGTGATTTCACATTGTAACCCCATGCAACACATATTGACACGTCAATTTCTGGGGGGTAAGTACTCCAAGTGGATTGTGATTCTCCAGGAGTTCGATTTGGAATTTGATCGTGCCACGTCGAAGAAGTCCCTAGTTTTTGCTGAGTTGATTTGTGACTTTCCCCACACTACTACGGAAAAGGTAGCAGTTGATTCGTTACCTGACGAGTCACTTTTCCTTATTAGTACCGATGATATTTGCTACGGAGATATCATTATATATCTCCAAAATCAAACTTTCCGACCTACATTGTCCAGTAATGAACGACATCGTGTTCACTATCAAGCACGTCATTATATCATCCTTGGTGATACTCTTTACTGTCGAGGTATTGATTCTGTCTTCCGACGTTGTTTGACTTTTGACGAAGCTGAGAAATCTTTGAATGATTGCCACTCTGGAGCATTTGGTGGTCACATGTCTGGGTATGCTACTGCTCAGAAAATTTTGCATGCAGGTTATTTTTGGCCTTCCTTGTTTCATGACTGCATTATCATTGTTCAGAAGTGTCATGCCTACCAGACCTATAATCAGAAGATTCGGTCGCATCCTGCTCCCCTCCATCCTGTAGTCTCAGTAGGTCCTTTCGCTAAATGGGGCATTGATTTTATGACGTGTCACCCTCACTCGGCCAGGGGGCATGGTTACATTATAGTAGCTGTTGATTATTTTACTAAATGGGCCGAGGCAATGCCGACATTCGATAATACTAGGAATACTGCAGCACTTTTTATTTTCAATCATGTCATTACTCGTTTTGGTGTACCTCAGGCTATCGTTACCGATCACGGTAGTCATTTTAGAAATAATATGATGTCTGACCTTACGGATAAGTTGGTCCTTTGTCATGAGAGCTCAACTCCCTATTATCCACAGGCTAATGGCCAGGTCGAAGCCATCAATAAGGTCCTCGTCACTATGATTTGAAGGATGATAGGAATCCACAAAACCAGTTGACACACAATGTTATTTTCAGCGTTGTGGGCTTATAGGACGTCTGTTAAGTCTGCCACAGGATTCAGGCCTTTTCGATTAGTTTATGGCATGGAAGCCATTCTACCAATAGAATGTGAGATTCCGTCTTTGAAACTAGCTGTAGAACTATTACCAAATACTTCTGCCGAAGAAGAACGTCTGTTGTATCTAATGCAACTAGACGAGACTTGCCATGATGCTACTCTTGTTTTAGAAGCCCAAAAGAAACGTGTTAAGGCACAATATGACAAGCATGTCAAACCTCGTGTCTTCTCTGAAGGAGATCTTGTTCTTCTGTATGAACAAGATAAAGATGTCTTAGGAGCTGGGAAATTCGAACCAATGTGGCGTGGGCCTTACATTGTTAGCAAATTTTTGGCAAAGGGGGCATTCGAGCTAGTAGATTATGATGGGGTACCTTTGAGTGAACCCAGAAATGGGTTGTACTTGAATAAGTACTATGCATGAGTCATTTGTGCATGAAGTACTTGTATTTTTATGTATCATACTGAGTGTGTGTGATTACTTTTAACTTTGAGTTTTGACATTATTTGGTCTCTACCCTTACGATTACATTGTGTTTTGATCACTAGATGTCGGAGTATTCACTACCTTATATTGGCTTCGCCGACGGTGCTAGCTGTAGTACTCGAAACTTAGCTTCCGCTGCCTGGGCTATTTATGCCCCAACAAATGAGCTTATATCTTTACAAGGTGTATGTCTTGGGCGGGCAACCAACAAAATCACAGAGTATAGCGCCGTGATAGAGTTATTGGTTGATGCTGTCTCTCTTGGAATTCGTCGCTTGGTTGTGCGAATTGACTCGCAGCTAGTGGTGCTACAACTAAGTAATGTCTATTCTATTCGAAGTCCTACATTATTAAGAGTATATTTGCGAATTCGCCTCTTGGAAAGACACTTTGATCATATAGAATATCAACACATTCCGAGAAGTCTTAATACATTGACNNATTCCGAGAAGTCTTAATACATTGACAGATGCGTTAGCTAATTATGTATTGGACAGGCATTTAAATCACTTATAAATCAAACACATTAAAATGAACACACATGTAAAGTAAGATGGTAGGAACCATGTATATATATATAACGATCAAAGTTTATTTTTACAAAATGAGTCCGAAGACCAAAATATCAAAAATGGAAGCTCATAGCTTCTACATAACAATATCATGACATCAATGATGTTCATGATAGCATGCTAAAGTCCTGGCTACTCGGCGAAGCAAATGGCCCATAGAGGCAGAAACTCCCACGGTATGACGCTGATCACGTTGTGAGATCTCCTCCAGAGGCATCTCTGGAACATCATGCATCAAGCCCTCTAAGTTCTGCTCCACAGTAAGGTAATCTTCTGCATACTGAGGGACTGGAACTACTGCTTCTCCTCGCCGCTGAACAGGAGAAGTACCAGCCGGTCTATAGGCCCCAACATCTGTGTTATCAATACAATATTGGTGTTAGTCTTCGGAAAAATTACAAAACCAAAAACATTTAATATGATGAAAATACAAAAACATCTTAAAAGTCAAAAAGTTGGTGTACTTATTACCAATGTTTCCCCACTGTGCGTCTTCAGGGAGGAAAAGATCAGGATCACCTCGAAAGTCCAAGCCAGCGTATGCATAGTCCTCTATCATCACAACCTGGCCTTGGAGCTAGTCAAAGAAATGATCGTCTTATCTGACGATGGGTCCTGTCATGTGCCTAGCCATGAGCTGACACCAACGTATCATCCGTGGATCCCTAGGACCCGGGAAATGCCAATCTTCCTGAAGCCTGTATACGAGGACTCTCTCGCAGAAGAAGGATACTAACAGTGATCCATAGCCAAATTGCTTGAGATCTCCACGCCTACTCTTTGTCAATTGTTTTTTGAGATTGCGAAGTACTGCATCAGCCCAGTTGAAAACTTGGGGCTCAAGACACTCAAGGGCATATTGAAAGTACCTCTGTAGAGCCATATGAGGAGCTGTACTGCCTTCCATACGAGCTATAGTAAACAAAATAGTGCGGAGAGTGATATCCGTCACTCCCCAGATAACTACCTTTCCCCTTTGTCTTTCTGCATCCGGTACGCAATATGTTCGGCAGTATTCACTCATTTTCATTCCTCTTCTACGGTTACCAGATAAACTGACATGGGAACCCCATCTTGACAAACCAGTCAAGAAATAGATATCTTCAACATCAATAGTCAAAGTATGGGCACCCACATTGAAGACCTGTTGATCTGGATCCCACATCCAAACCAAATGTTCCAATAGACGAACATGGGCTCTCATGCCCGGTATCCAGAAATATTTCAGGAGTCCACAATTTCTTAGAGAAACAATAGTCTGGGGGTGATTTTTAGCAGCGGTATTATCTTCTTCATGCTCACGTTCCCTCCACTCAAGCACCATTGTGTGACTATTAACCTGCATGAAGATCATATTAAGATAATTAGTGATCTTTAAATATGAAGAAATTGGTTTTTATTGATCAAAATATTGCACAAAATTTCAACTCTGTGTTGTTCGCAGGTGGAGCATGTTACACAGTGCAGGTTTCCTGCATCCTATGTTAAGCTTGACTGCGGGAATATGGACTTCCCGCAGGCCCCGTATGAGTAGCCTGCGGGAATCCTTCACGCACATAGGGTTTCAAATTTTGACCCAAAACTTCAATTTTTGCCAATGAAATCATAAAATGAAACCATGCAAAGCTAAGGAATTGAACACTTACCAGTTTGGTCCAAGCGGTTTGCGGAATGGTGCCCCGGAGCTCCCAGAAATTGGCGATGAAGATTAGAGGTAATATAGAAATTTTTGCACTAAAAATGGTGATTGGGTAAAAACATATGGTAAAATGAGTTGTAAAATTGTTTTATTCACTTTTTACTATGTTAAAAATGGGTTTTTTCATTTTTATTTCATTATTTTGCCCATTTAACCCTAATTACTAATGTGAAAGTGAAGAAATGAATTGCAGGTGCCTAACGAGATGATTATGGATCCAAAAAATTTTGAAGTATGGTGTGTTTATTTGGTTTTCTATGGTTTTAATCTAAAAACCTTGAGTCACTTTTATCCGTTCTAGCACTTGTGAAAAACATAGAACGTGATCGGGCGTTGTTTTATCTCTTTTCCGGGCTCGATGTGGTTACACGAAAAAGGAACTTGACTTTAAGCCCTTTTCACGACTCCCTAAACATGAAAAGATTGCCGAGCGACCTTGCTATTTTCACGCTCGTTAAAGTATTTGAACTTACGCATCCTCTGAGCGATAGTTTAACCCTTTTTCGGTCTCGTTGGATTATTGTACGAAAAAGGCACTGAGAGATTTCTCTTTTAAGTGTTTTTCCAAACTCTATAATCCTGAAAAACCTTCGAGTTTTCTATCTTTGGACTCGTTAAATAAACATTGACAAACCCGTGATGGGACCGAACCACTCCTTCTTAGGGTTCGTTAAAAATACTCCGAGGGACTCGTCCAAAGGATGAGATTATATCAACAAGCATATGTGATCCTCTTCAAGCTTGCATAAAAATAAAGAGGTACTTGCCAGAAATGGTGGGGGAAAAAATTGGGAAAGGGATATGTTTCGTCTTTGAGTTAATTGGCAGCAAGTGTCGCTCTTGAAAATGACACCCCCTATTCGTCATCCGAATTTGGTTTGGGAAATCCATTTGCCTCTCATTCGATTTGATTACAAGGTCTTTCCATGTGTCATTTTTTGAGTCAATGCTGCCAAATCATTGGTCGTGTCGTCCATATGTTCAAGAGTTGTCCATTTGAAACCTCTATTGAGTCAGCTATCTGTAGTTATCCTTTCACGTTGTGTCAGCCTTCCCTATGTCCAAAGTCCAATTGCTACATGCTCTGTTTCACCATCAAACTCTGTTACTCATTTCGTGTCACTGATGGGGGATACATCAAGGCCCTCCTGTGATGAGTCTTGTTCCGTCGACTTCAGCACATTATACGGGATTAAGACTTAGAAATCATTAAGTACCTTGAAGCTTGCATGCCTCAATGGCAAGTTTCTCTCTTTCGACAGTGGGTTTACATCATTGACCTCTGATCGAAAGATTTTGTCAGGTGTTCGACATCAATTCATTTATTCATATTCGATGGATTGTACTATAGTACCTTGGGAATCATTGACATTACTGGTGATCTCCCTCGCACTTGTTAACGGTATATATCAATGACCGGTAATCAAGTGGTTTCTACCATGTTCGACTTCAACACATGTAATCACATGGTCAGATTCATACTTTGGGTGGTAGGCTTGAAGACCCTGGATCTTATCTTTACATCCAGGTTGCGATGGAGTGTGTATATATTATGACTACATGGATCCACAGTGTATGATTGGTGGCCATGCCCTTTTTGATGTCATCAGTCTATGATCTGAGTATGGGAATGCCTACCTCAGAATTGATATATGTGATATTCTGCTGATACTTGGTTGTTGCAGGTCTCTGATTAGATGCGCTTTTTGGTTCTTGACACACACATGACACTTACAAAATCTATCGACTATCACTAGTTCCACTCTCAGATTTTGGGGGGCATTCTGTTATCCACATTTTTGGTCATCGGGATGATGTCATGATAGTGTAATGATAATAGAAAATCAAACTCTTTATTAAGAACATTTTCATGAGAAAGGTTACACTTGTCAATTTCCAGAAAGCATAGTTTAAAAGATAGTTCGCAGGCTGCATATATACTCACCTGCGGGAATCCTTAATTCCCACAGGCTGCCTTCAGCTTGACTGCGAACTTCTCGCACTGTACTTGAAGTCAGGGTGCGGACATGTTTCTAAAGAAGGAAAATGAATGAGTTCTCGATCCTTCTAGAAATAATCTTCTAGAAGGATGAGTTGGCTTTCGAATGGTTGGCAAAATACTGACTTTCCAGATATCTTGGGATCATTCTCTATCCAAGTAACTAAGTTATCTTCTACTATATATTGAGGGGATTTCTCATGGAAAGGGTTAACAAGAAAGACTAGAAGAAATCTAGTAAGAGATTGATTGGAGAATCAAGGCAAGACTGTATGGAGGACTGA
>CBVK0100589947.1:0-13066 GCA_900067695.1 Picea abies | reverse complement strand
GCATCTTGAAGTCTAGGGTTAGGGTTTCATTCCTTGGAGATTTGGAAATTAGGGTTTTGAGATGAAATCTTGGGTTGTACTTGATAAAGAGAAGAAGAATAGGAGACGTCTTGCCTTGGAGGACATGCTTGTGTGATGCATGCTTGTTGGATCTCCTTGGTGCGAGCTAGGGTTTTCTTGGTTTTCCATAGCTAGGGTTTTGGAGAGCAAGAGGATTGTAGTAGCCTTGTGATAAGGTTATGGTAGGTACATGAACTTCATCTTTATGCATATTGATGAAGTTTCCAGCTGTCTAATACTTTTAGCTATATATATTCTTCATGGTTTGTAATTTCCAGCACTTTAGGTCTTGCTGATTTGCATAAGTTAAGGGTAAATGTGTCAAGTGATTTAACATATATTGAAGAATATAAGGGCAGTTTTGCAGCTGTATATTTACAGCTGTCATAAGTGTTTTCAGATCTGTTATATGCATGATAAGATTTCCCTAGATGGCTGAAACCTATTGAAACACATTAGTATCTGTTTTCTTGAATTGCCTAGTGGGTTGGAGTTGTTAAGAGTTGAAATATAGTCCTCTGTAGCTGCTGCTTTGTTTATATTTTATAACAGCCCTAAGGCTGAAAATTCTCAGGGATAAGATCCAGGAAACCTCTAGGAAAGAGATGAAATTTTTGAATTGCATTAGAAACTCCATCTGCAGAATTTCTACACCCTAACCTAACAAGAAGTCAAAAACCACTCACTGAAGTCAATGTTCCAATGTAGACATGCATGCAGCACAAACATTATGGGGCTTATTTTCAACCATGGCCATCACATTGCAGAAGTTTATGCATTGTGAACCATGGTAAGACAATATGACATTTCAGCTGGTATACCGAACTTAATAGATGAAAGCCTATGAGCTTATGGATATAAGCAGTTGTCTTTTTACAAGTAGATCTGTGTTACCAACTTACCATATTGGGATATTATCTCTGATATCATGATGTATCGCAAGATTTTCAAGGCGGCGGTAGTATTGCCTTAATATATTGTGATATATTCGAAAATGATATTTTGCCGATATTTTTCGATATTTCCCAATATCTCTAGATATTTGCTGATATTTGTTGATATTTTTAGATGAAATTTTTATTTTTATTTTTAAAAGTCTGCTGATATTTTCCGATATTTTCTGTGATATCGCTGATAACTTATATTCTGGGTCCTTGACAATATTCATCGACACATATTTGCAACCATGAAGTAGACTTTATCCATTGTGCAACTGGATCAATATAGCTTGGTGAACTCAAGAGTTGGGTGGACAGAAATTTCATAACAGCAATTGGATTGGAGTGTGAAATCATGGCTGTCTCAATTGTTTTCCTGCTGTTGTTTGGGAGAATCAGCGATTTATACTTCCTCCTAATCATTTAGCATATCATTAAAAATCCATTTCGAATTTCCTCTAGTATTGGAAATATTCAAACCAGCACTATTCACACCGTGCCGTTCCTCTTCATAGTTTTGGTGATAATTGATAGATATAGAATCAATACAAGAATACCTAATTCACCAGACACGTCCAAACCCTCCCTCGTGTCACGAATCCTACGTGTCGGACACCAAACGGTAGGACACGTGTCGGATACTCGTTTAGAACGTGTCATGTTCACAGGACACGCATGTCTTGAAAATAGGACACGTGTCCTGCTCAAAAAAGGACCCTGGCTCATGTTTTCTCATGCAAGTTGCAACTGTGAGGTGTTTCAGTGTGCAACTAAGGGTTATTTTGCCTTACTTATTCTATTTAAAGAGGTCCCCACCCCCTCCATTTTACCCGCCCTAGTAATTAATGGTAATATTAAATTCTTAAAGTAAAAGGATGAAAATGAAAGATAAAGGAGAATGCCACTCCTTTATCTTTCATTTTCATCCTTTTACTTAAAGTTTTAACATTACCATTAATTGTTTCAGGATGTTTGAGAGTGGTTCCAACCTCATTGGAATTCATATGGAGAAAGTAGAATTTTAGGTCCCATTCAAAATTCAACAGACTTAACGGTTTTCAGGATTTCAAGATTGGCAGGATTGCAATGTTTCCACTGGATTCTATCATGTAAGAGGGTATGAAACTGGCATTTAATCAAGGGCACCATACCCTTTATGTACCTCGATGTTGGTGGCATTGATTGTTGAACTCTTATGTCACGACCCCGGTAAAAATGTACCCTTCACTCAAGTATAAACTCTTTTGTTGAACTCTTCTCTTTGTCATCGTGTCAAGTGACTTAGTGGTGTACCTGCACACCAACATCTGCCTTATTTGTAGGCACTGGACAGAGAGAAGAGTGGTTGAAGGGAAAGACAAAGATGTGGGATGTGTTTCCTGTGATATAGGTTTGGACAACAGTGTTGAGTTGGCAATGTCATCATTTATGTTAGTAACTTAGTAACTTAGTAGTTACTAAGTTAGTACTAGTTGTATAATTGAATTTGTATCATCATGTAACTGTTTACAGTTTAATTATTTCATTTTTGCATGTCTAATTCATAATTTAAATTTTGATATATAAATTATATATATTAAAATATATTTTAATATATATATGTATATAATGTGTCCTCCGTGTCCTATTTCCGAGGGTCGTCATGCCTGTGTCGGATACTCGTATTTCCGTGTCCTCTGTGTCCCGTGTCCTCGTGTCAGGTGGCTTAGAAGAATACCCATCAATAGCAGATTTATAAATTTGTATACCTCCATTGCATTGCTGCTTGGTATGCCAATTTGCCTTTAGCTCATTTCCTTCCTCTCAACAAAGTTCAAACATCAATTATTGGAGCATCAAGAAGGAGAGATGATGCACTTGCTTTCGCCTCAAGGCAATGGGACTTTCAAAATTCATATTTTTATTACAAAATTATTTTGAAATTGGATCTGGAATTACTTGACTTGATGAGCATAGGAATTAGAGATCTTACTGAATCAATGTATTTTCCTTGCTGTGTAAAAGAATGCTGTTCAACATGGTGATCCTCTGCAATGTCAACAATTACTGTGGCAGCAAGATCATCATTACATACTGAATCACCCTCTGCTTCATTCACCTGTTTTTTGAAATCAGATGTACTACAACAAAGAGGCAAAACTTCTTTATAACCTTCATTGCAGATTTTAGCCTTGTTCACTTCAACAGCATACTAACTCGCCTTTCATTCTCAACCAAGTGGAAGATAGCATATCAGTGGCAAAGCAAGATCCAGTTGACCAAGTCGATTACTAAGCAGTAGTAGTAGTTTACCAAGTAGCAGAGGCATAGCCCGTTTCAGTTCTTTAGAGTCAGAGCCCACTGTTCCAGATCAAGATTGAGATATACACAGATAAAGAATCAGCTTTTGATTTAAAACGACCATCAGAACTAACGATGTATATAATAGATAATAGGGCTGTGATAAAAAACAGGGTATGCCATTGTCGACGGAGTGAATGCAAAAGTGAAGTAACCATCCATTTATGATCGATGAAAGGCATAGCCTGCTCGGGTTTAGGATCCTTAGCCAGCAGATTTAGTTCCATCATGTCCAGTTTCATATCCTCCAGGTGCCAAGGCATCGAACAAAGCAGCAGGAAAGGCATTTTACCTTTTCAATTAAGTGCAGAGCTGCATCGCCATTTATGACAGCAATTTCTTCATTTGAATGGTCTTTGAATTCAGCAAAAGGATGTAGAACAGAGGACACACCTTCACCTATCAGATCTGATACATTATTTGAGGACACTTCAACATCAACAGATTGCTGTTTGTTGTCGATGAATATACAATCATCTTCTGCCAGATGCTGCTGCTCCATAGGTATGGTTGCCAATGAAAGATCTTCTTCTGCCGATTCCTTATGGACATGCTTCATGCTTCGAATATCAGTTGAATGAATTTCATTATGAAGTATTATCTCTAATCTGTCTACCCTATTTTCTTCCTTGCCCAGCTTATTATTATGCATAATCTTTCTATTTCACAGAAACTGTTAAATTTTTTATTATAAAATGGGGTCTGTGGCCATGCCAAGCAGCTAATACAAAACATGAAACAGGTCTGTGCCTTACATTAAAAAATAACACTGGCGGTACAAAGTGCCCAAAATTATTAGAAGTCCAAAACACACCTACTAGCACTTGCTAAGAATACTGTTTAACAAGCTTTTTAAGCAACTAACTACTCAAAAATATATACTAAAACATCGAAAAACTAAAATCAAGGCTTCGTTTGAACTTATTCCACCTGACGCTCTTTTCTAGTCTTTTCCTCGTGCTCCCAGGATGTCTGCCCTTTGAACTTTTCATCTAGGGAGGAATTGAATTGTGTAGAGGCCGTGGATGCCCAGGAAGAGTCCATGACAGAAGAAGAGTGAGGCTGAACAGGGGGAACAAGAACCAAATTTGGAATACCTAGATGAGACACCATCCTATAAAGAAGTTGCATAACATAACAGATTCAACCTGAAGAGATAACTCCATATTCCAGCTGATCTGAACACCCATAAATGCATCCGTTTCCTTCTTCTAGTTCCTCAGGTCTGCAACATGCTTTGCTGTATCAATTGCACAAGTGTCTCTAGTAGAGCTCATGTCCTGAATTTTTCTCTTTTGATCTGCTTGCCAGTGTTCCCATCTGATGCAGGCATTAATAACGCCATAGTGCCCCTCTCCTCCCTCCTTCATGTAATACATTACCCCCTTCTTTAAGACCTTAATCTCATATTTAGGACTCTTGCTACATTCAGAATGTACTGTGCTTTGGAGACTGCTGGCTTCAGCAAAAGAAATGACCTTGCCATGCCACTGGGTGCTTAGGTCCCAAGAACTAACCCCTGAAAGCAGATGACCACAAACCAGAAATTCAAAGACAAAATTTTTAACCAGATGCAAAACCAAATTGGGCATGAAGTCGAGCAAAACTATCTGCCACTGCCATAGAACATGATTTTTTTTAAGAACATGATGGGATGATTTCATTGTCACTACAATATTCTGATTCGTTCGCATGATCATTGTATTGTATTTGTTTTAATCAACAATACAATCACAACCAACACTACTATGATCTCCCTCTTACAAACCCTTGACGATGTTAGAATTCATTGTGGCAACTAGAGAGTCCTCATCACGAGCATCATCCAAGTATGAGATATCTTCCTCTTTTGCATATGCGATAATAAGCTTTTCTGTCTTTGGCAAGAATGTAAATTTTCTTTAAATCTTATGGTTACCCTTTTTTCTAGCACAAGTCGGATTCTATATCAGAAGCACTAATATAGATTTTTATAACAAGACCCTCCACTAGTTTGAATGATGGATGAACTCCTAGATATGCCTTGTTGAACCTAACATGAAATTCCCAAAGAATTTCATCTTCCCTTCTTTGAATGGGAGCAAATTCACGCAATTTGGATTCACTACATGTTACCACCCAAACCCTTACTTCTTCTGATAAAGTCCTAAAGCACAACTAAGATCTTGGAGGAACTGAGAGTGGCTATTCACTGTCACCACAGTAGCACCCTTACTTTTGGTCTACCCTCCTCTGGCACAAGGGGGCTATCCTTAGAATAGGATCATTGAATCTTTAGTAAAATAGAGATGGAGCATCGAGATTAGTGCCAATCCTCAAGGGCAATTGAGTCAAGATAACAAGAAAAGAGGATCGAAATATGCATAGAATACATAGTCAAGCCATTACAAATGCGCCATGACTAATCGACATGGAAATAAGGATTATGAGAATAAATAAGGGCCCTACACAAGGTGCACCATCACAACCACGAACTTGAATATAAAATACTGTGCAACCAAGAAATGATCAAGGAGAAGGTATAACATGGAATCGTGAGCCAAGAGGATAAAGATGGAGCACCCTCTAAAGAGAGATCAACCTCAAACACTTCTCAACTACAACCGCATAGGAACAAATAAGCCAAAATTCGCACCATACTTGTTCTATAATTACACCAAGCATCCCCAATATCAAGGCCACAACAAGAAACTAGGAGGATTGAAATCTCACACTAAGTCCTTCACATGTGACAAAAATTGTACTTCTAGAGATTATTTCTACCATCAAATTGAATTGCAACTCTACATAAAACTTAATTAACCATGAGACAAAAGAAAGGGAAAGTGATAACCACACATAAGTTAGCACCTCGATGAATTGCTCCAAAGAGATCTCCAGCTAGGGCCCAAAGATTTTCTTTATTAATTCAGCCATACCAAAAAATATAGTGTGCAAATCATTATAGAGATTTGAGCTGAACTCCTTTACATTAAAATAGTATTTGTGGTTTCTAGATCCACTTATTTCTCCTAGGCAAATACTAACACTAAAAGGATTAAGATATTACATAAGAGGGCCACTCAAGACAAAATGCCCTCATAAAATACTAGAATAACGAGGCTACATAAATGAAGGTGCCACTTGTCTTCATCCTCAAGCAACATGCTCATGCAAGCCCATGCAAGGTGCCATTTTTCCTCGCCTCCTTTTAATTGCTCCTCAAGAATATTCTTCAACAACCTTCTCCAATAAAATATTAACACATTCTAAGTCAAAGAAATGAAATGCTCTTCAAGAGAAGATGCAAGGTGCTAGGTGTCCTCATTGATTAGGCAGCTCTCCAAGAAACCTCCTCAATAGCCACTCTTCATAAATACATTTGCCAAGTAAAAAGGAAAGGGTGCTTTCCAAGATGCTCCTTGTCCAAGAAATAAAGTAAAATAATCTCGACAAGAGGTGTGCCTTCGATTTTTGTGCATATGGAGGCCTTGGGACTACCTTGATCTGTCAATGTATCATAAAATAATCTCCACAATAGGCACGCCCTAGAAAGATGTGCAATAATACGTGGTTGTGTCTCCTTGGATGTATTTCCAAATCAATAAAATAATCGTCAACAATGCGCCCTAGATAAATGTGCAAGGAGGACCACATTGACTAGGCCAAATGACAATAAAATAGTGCTTGAGGAGGTGCACCCTAAGAATATATGCCAAAGTAGTTATCCTTATAAATAAATGTGCCATGATGCCATCAAGAAGGGGAGTGCTCCAATAGGTCAATGAGTTCAAGCCTTGAAATATCGAAATCCTAATAAAAATTGCCAAATGTTGCTAAGGCATTGTAGGGAAGTGCACTCATGCATGTGAGTTGACCCAATCTATCCATCAAAAAGACCTTGAAACAAGGGGGGTGTTAGTGGACAACTCTATATAAGACACCTCAACACCCATAAAAATGGTCAATCAAAGTCACAAGAGAAGTGCCTAGGAGAGTGTGGACAAGCAAATCAAATATCCACCATCCAATGTGTAGTCATCCATCCTTAAGGCATGTTCCCTAGGGAAATGTGTACAAGAAGGATGAGAGTGCAACATATCATGAAGAGAACCATCACATAATGAAGCCATTTATCAAATAGTAAACCATGCCAACACACCAAGGAGCAACTAATAATCCATGCAACTTAGAGAGACCCTTAGTTGATGGGTTTCCCTCTCCATGAAATGAGCTAGGGGTTAATCAAAAGTTCATAATGCTAAGCAAAACCCCATGAAGACATCCAACATTCTACCATACTTCACATGTGCATGGTGCAAGCGTCCAAAATGTGAGATGATGATGCAAACAAAAGATGATAATACCAGAACAATATGCATCCAAAACAACAAAAATATGCCTCCTAAGCCATCATCCTCCAAATGCAACTTGCTTGGATAGAGTCTTCAACCTATAATAATCCTCTTACTATGTGAGGGATATCACTACATTATATCCACCATTCCATTTGAGAATCTATGGTCAATATGAAGAGGTCATTATGTGTGAACTATCTCGATCCTTCAATAGTGGAGTCGTTCGGTGAGGTCTTATTTGCCTTTAACACAACCCCATGCTTTCACCATCCGTATAGGCAATAAGGCTTTAAACTAAAAAAGAATAGGTCTTTGTTTGTTAGCGGAGTCACCATGAGATGAAAGATTTTCGATAGATATATCTCATCAAAGTTGTTGTAGTTGATCTATGATTTCAATTTTCGAGGACTTGACCTAATCCCTAGTTACAACACTAATTTGTTAACACTCAAACCTTCACTACAAATTACAAAATACAATATATAGGTCAAGGGTTAGGACTAGCAAGCTCAACTCTAGAGACAATGCTCATTGTCACCTTAGTATTTGTCTCTTTTGCTTTGGGTTGGTTCATGACAACTCTAGTGAGATATCCCTTGATGCTACTTCTGATCTACCAATTAAACTCGAGAACATCAAGTTATATTAGTAAACAAAGAAACTCATGAAACATAAACCAATGATGCTTTTGGGATGGATATAAAAAGATTGGTGCTTGCCCATGTGATGTGAAGTTAGGTGAAAAAATTGAACAAGGGTCTGAATAAAAATGGGGAAATCCATTGAGGCATTTGCTTTGAATGAATCTCAAAAGGTCAAGGTAGCTTAATCATCATGTCAATGTTGGGCTAAGAGAATCCTTGCATGAAGGGATAAAATCTGCTCACAACCATATCTTGGTGGTTGGAAACCAAACCAAGGGGTAGAATTTCAAACACTATGAACCTTTAGGGTTTGAAAAACAACTTTGGTTGTTCCATACATAT
Organism: Picea abies; assembly: GCA_900067695.1. Taxonomy (NCBI): domain Eukaryota; kingdom Viridiplantae; phylum Streptophyta; class Pinopsida; order Pinales; family Pinaceae; genus Picea; species Picea abies. The sequence goes on along the minus strand of CBVK0100589947.1, from coordinate 4,405 downwards.
ATATTAATAAACAAGTAGGCATAATAAATATAACACAATAATAGATGAATAAATAATAAAGAGTAACAAAGAGTAAAGACAATAATAAATATATATATGACTTAAAAGTCATGATTGTTCATAAAGGCACCCCTTAGAATTATATTTATACGAGGGGTGGTCCTCATTGTATTATCATTCACTTTTATACATGTATAATTATTTTATTCTTTCCAATTGGAAAATATATTCTTGAGCACACCTGCTTCATTTGGTATCAGAGCCGAATTTTTGGCCAATTCTTGGATTAATGTCCCAACCGCCATTAACCATCATAGTTCCTAAATGGAGGAAATATACACGAAGAGGAGGAAAGATATAGAGGAAATTTTAGATTTGGTAAAATAGTTATCCAGGAATTTCGGCATAATAATAAAGGATAGTGTCAATCGGGAAGGTGAAGAACAAAGTTAGGAGCAAGAGTATTTTGAACCAATGGTAGCCGTGGAATCCGTCATTGAGTTTGACGAAATTCAGTCAAAGGAGGTAGCAAGCTTAAAGAATTGGCTCGATGATGTTTTCAACATGAAAGAGGCCACATGCGGTTTCAAGATGCTCACTGATAAGGAATTTAATAGCAACATTTATCAAGAGCCAGAATCTAAGGGACACTGAGAGGACTCTGAACATGAGTTGTCAGGAATTGTGGAGTGTTTTGGAAAAGCTGATGAAAATATTTTCAAAAGGTTAACAGAACATAGTTGTGTTGATAATGGATCTATTAAAAAGAGAAAAGTATCACATATGAAGGTTATAAAAGTGGAAGGTGATAATATTAAAGGGAATGTTGACATACATGATGCACTGGTGAGCAAAAATTCATTTTAAAGTATGATTATGAAATGACCATGAATCTGACAAGAATGTTGCAAAGGAGACAATAGTCTAGAAAGTTCATAATAGGAGCTAAAGTAATCAACAAATGGGATATATGGAAATTACTGAAGATGGAAACAAACAGTTGATTGGGCATCGACAATACTTTCAGGAAAGAAATTGGTTGGAGGGAAACAGTGGGGAGAATAATGATGCCTATATAATGGACATTCACCAGTATGGCCTCTCCCAAATGCCCATGTGCCTTTCCTTTCAAAGGAACAAAATATGCTCCATCATGTTGAGATTTGGGTACCTTGGGAAGTGGTCCCCTTGTGGTTTTGAGTCTCTAACCACAAGTGGGAAATACTTTGGTACTGTATACCTTGTACTTTATGTCTAATTCAACTTTGACTTCACTTAAGTCCAAAAAAGTTGAATTTTTGTCACTTAGGCAAAAGTGACTAATTATTCACTTTGTGGGTGAATGAGGGGACATAAAGTGAACTTAGGGAACTTAACCCAAAGTGGGTTTGTGAGTGAGATTATTGTGGGATGATCTCAACCTTTGATTAGAGAATGGATGGAGAGATCTTAGCCATCCATCTCTTAGGTTTCCTTATGGAGGTTCAAGAGGGGTGCATAGGGCCAAGAGAGGCTCATTCTATCTTTTGTTCACTTGGAGAGGAAGAGGAGAGCAATGGAGTTGGGAGTGGAAGCAATGGATGAGGGTTTCAAGGGCGCCTCCTTCCATGGAGGGCTCTAGCAGGCTTTGGCTTCCATTATTTTGTGGTGTTGATGCTTGCTTGGAGGAGAGCGCACTATAGGAGGAGGGCGCACATCTAGTAGGGAGGTCTTGCACTTGTCAGATTGCTTGTTGGAGAGTCTTGTCAATTTCGTCTTGGAGGACCTTGAACTATGGGATATAGTTCAAGCTCCCGTGGTGATTCCTCCTGCACTTGCTCTATCGCCATTGTTGGATGCAGATTTCAGGAAGAAAAACACCAAGGCGAAACAAACTATTGGTGATGCAGTGAGGGATGACATCATACCCCACTTGACTGGTAAAGACTCTGCATTTGAGATGTGGGCATCCTTGTGCAAGCTTTACCATAGTCCTAACCAGAACCAGAAGATGGTTCTGTAGGAGAAACTCAGGAGCATTCAGATGCTCAAGACTGAGTTAGTCACTTCTTACCTTGGCAGATTCACTCAGATCAGAGATGAGCTAGTAGTCGTCGGAGAGATAGTGGACCCAGACTTTATGGTGAAGACAACTTTAAACAACTTTTCCAAACCACGGGGTTCATTTGTTCGAGGCATTGTTGCTAAAGTCTTTTGTTGATATTCAAAAACTTCAGAGACAAAAGAAAGTTCAATTCAAGAAGGAAGCCAAAACAAAGAAAAAACATTTCAGAAATACAGTGCTTCAATTGTCAAAAGTACGATCACTACAGGAACCAGTGTCCCGAGCTAAAGAAAAGGAAAGAGAAGCATGAAGCATCAGTTGCCGAAGAAAAGGAACCTACAAAGAAGACTAAGCAGGATGGAAGAGATTTCTTCTACTAAAAGGTAACAACACTCTTCTTATTTCTTGCACATATCTTGCTTGCATCGTCTTTGTACATATCTTGCATATCTATCTCTTGGAAGATAATGTGTTCCAAGAAGAACTATACCTATGAAAGAACAACAAGACAAGGATGAATATCATTAGATAATACATATGAAAGGATGAAATACAAGTCATGTGGAAGACATTACAAGATAAGACCGAAATCAGAATCAATCTTGAAGAGACTTGGAAAAAGCAAAGACAGAAAGAAGTCAACAATCGAAAGGAAACTGGAAAAAGACTCATGACATTCTATAGAAGACAACAAGACGGAAGCATGGACTCTATTAGACAAGAGAGCCAATTATATATTGTAGAAGACAATAAGATTGAAGACAAAAGCATGGACTCAGTCAGGCGAAGGGAGCAGATTATATGCACTTTTACATGAAGCAAGGATTAGGAGGGAGATAATCCTATGATCCATTAAAGATGATGAAAAATATATATATCCATGGTAGCAGAAAAGACAATACGTGTTCAGCTCAACCGTAGAAGAAGACCTTTTCGAAGAGAAGCCTTAAAGTATTCCTGGTTGTCCATCCAGATCCGTGAACCAATGATGAAGGTAAGAAGTGGAATCTCTAGGGCATGGAATCTATAAGAAACTCCATGGACCCAAGAGTTAAAGAAAAACATGAAGAAGAACATGAAGATTCTAAGAAAACAGAAACTAGAACAACCAGTCCTTGTATCAAAGAATCACAAGATTACCAGCCTAATATGAACTCACTAAAAGCAATCAAGAAGAAGAATTGAAAGTCGTGATGAAGAACAATGTATGGAAAACCTATGAATGAAAGCATTGCAAGATCCGGAACCGGAGGTTCTCCTAGATGGAGGGAGAAGACTATGATGATTTATTGTTCCAATACACCAGACATATCACTGCATGAGTCATTATATCATTCGCAACATCCATGAGTTGGAATTCTACATCAGATAAATGCAAATAATGTTCTCCAGAAGAAATTGAGTAAAGAGCGCATGCAGAGCAATCTCAAGACTTTGAGACATACCAGAACCTGTATACAGATAAGAAGAAGACAACTTGGTGGAGAATCTCTAGTGCACAGCAGAAGCGTGGTGAAGATTTCCTATAACATCAAGATGACTACTCTGAAGATCAGATCTCGTGATGACAGAAGAAGTACCGCATGGATATGTTCCAGTTCTCCAACTATGATATACTCTATTGTTTAGATCTACATGAAGCCTTCACAGTATTCCAGACTAAAGTACAAGCATTACATTATCCATGATGAAGTCTAGAAAGAAGAAAGTGATTCTCCAATACATATCTCCGCAGATGAGCAGATAAGCATACATTTTGGTAAAGCCTCTATTCAAGATGAAAGAACTTGCATACTCAAGCTAGAGCTCATGGAAATGACTCTCTTAGCTGGAAGGGAAGACTCTCCAAACTAGAAGAAGGTACGCAAACATTTATTTTTGTGATTGAAATAACTCTTCAGTTAGGAGGGAGCATTGAAAATATCATTTATCTTTGTAATTGAAAAATAGTCTAGATTGGACAGATGCTTTCCTGTTCGGAAAGTGGATTGAGATTTCCGACGGACAGTGACTTCCCACTGTAGTTAACATGGGAGGCGGACTGATTGTTGATGTATCATAGACAACGACTTCCCATTATGGGGAGTGGTCTAGGACAGTCATTCTTCTTGGTAGTCACTTTGAGTAGTGGTCAAGTAGAATGGTCCGCCTCGCCGGGCAGTCATTCTTTCGAAGTTCACAGTTGTGAGCAGTTTCGAAGAATCGTCCGTTTTGGAGGTTGATGCAGGACAAACATTCCTCGAGGGTTATACATTCTCTCCAGGTTACACTTTAGTGTCGGAGGAATGGCCTAGGGTGGGGAATGGTCCGGACAGTTATTCCTCGAGGGCAGACTCATTCTCTCCAGGTTACACTTTGTTT